>LTAE01000259.1:19654-32999 GCA_001647135.1 Pontederia paniculata | reverse complement strand
TTGCTATCTTCTGAAACACAACAAGCCAGATTGCTTGAAGATTAATGCAATTCAGCCTTTGCTAGTATTGGTAGCTATTCCATTTCTTAATGTTTTTTAGCCCTAGGACTTGAGGTAAAAATTCAAGGAGTTTTTTTAGCCAGCTGATCACAACGAATTTGATGTCTGGGAAGGAGAACAATATTTGTGACCGATGTTGGAAGATTCCCGTTAATTTAGGTCCCTAGAATTTTAGCTTGTTTTCTTTATTATGAATCCTAGTCATAATAGGAATCGTAGCATTCTACTCTGTTTTTATTTGTCTACTTTTGTTAGCTTTTGTAGTTTTAGTAGAATCCTGAACTCCTAGATTGAGTATGATTATAGTCCTTAGAACCTTATAAAAACATATGTACGAGAAAAATCTTATTCATTCAGCGATAAATTAATGAAAAATATACTTTTTTCAATGGGTTCTCATCTATTTGTATAGATTTATCTACTGCTGGTTATTTTCAAAGGTTGATTGCTTTGGTTAACCTTGGTTTACATCATTATCAACACGTATCAGTCCGAAATTTATGATTTCGATTTGTTACAATGATCAAAAGAACTTTTATTGATCTCCTACATTTTTTTATAGCAGAAAGAATTTTTGTTGATCTCCTACATTATTTGATAGCAGAGCCTCGATATGATATGAGCGACAATGTGACTTCGGCCGACTATAGGGAAATAAATTTCGAGTCATCAACTTAACGAACGGTTCAACCAATTATTCCAATTGATCCAAGAATGTCTTCCCATAATTCAAAATATTTCTTCATTGATTGCCCAACATCAACAAAACTCTTCTCCTTCGACACCTCTGCAATATCGTGAAATTAAGAAGGCACGATATAAACTATAACAGGAGCAAGAACTTTGTCAATCTATCCAACCTCCCTAAGATGAGTCATTAACTACTCAATTAATACTTTAACAACTTGAGGGTCTGAAGGATCAAATAAATAAGGTGTTGAAAAAAATATTGTTTATCCAAATACTGAGGGAGGACATTTATTTCATGTTTTGAGGATGTTGAGATAAAATTGGTGGTGTCAACTCCTATTGACCAAAACGGAGAAGTTAAAAAAAATCATTACAAACCAAGACATTTTGATGGATTTAAAAACAATGACATTTCTTGTTGAGCAAAAGGAAGATAGATTTATCAAAGAAATTCTTAATAAAGTTCTGTACAAAAAAAAAATTGATTGAGGTGCTTCAAATTAATTCATTAGGTATGGATGTTTCAATTGGTCTCGAAAATTATTTTGTTTGCATCAAAGTCTCGTGTCAGGCACACAGGACATTGCATTTATGCAATATGCTATAGTTTATTTATTGCAGATGATTGGTTTCACAAGTTACTAGAAAATACAAGACCTGCACAAAACATCAAGTATCATCCGCAGATAATCTTTTATTCCCTGTTGAGGACCAAATTTTCTTAAAAAACTAAGGCCTAATATATGAAAAGCTTCAGATGCACTATTTAAGACAATGGAACACAAGATATAATTGTATCTCATTCTGAAATTTAAGGAAACTAAAATTGGAAGTTTCCTTAGCTATCAGTTGTAGAAGTTATGATCAATTCTTCATGCCATACAAACATCAACTTTTGAGAACCCATGTCGAACAGATACGTGCAACATGATTTTACGTCTTTGTGTGTGTTCCTCACTTATCTACATTGTAATATTTGGCAGAGTAATATTCAAAGAAGGAATTTGGCTAAAAAAAAGTAATAAGTTCCATCACAATGAATGATCTAGTTGATTTACATCTCACATGGTCACAGTAGTTTAGTTTAGTAATTTCTGTTATATTATGATATATACATAATATTCTAAAAATATATAGAACATTCATATTTATCTCTTATTTGGTAGCACATGAATTTGGTAACTATTAGAGATGTATGCTATTGGATAAGAAATTTGCCAAAGGGTACAATGGTTGCTTTGTGCATTTTCTAGTTTCTTTTTTAATGGCAATAGGAATGACTAATGTGATACTTTTAAAGCAGATCGCCAATTTCTGACTTTTGAAGCTCACGCCTCCGGGAGCTCCATCCCGGCGGCACCACCCACCTTCGAGAATCAGCACGCCTTTGGGAGCGCCGCTTCGACGACGTTCCCCAAGTCGCCGGGAGCTCCACCAATGGCACCACCCTCCTCCGCCTTAACTACCTTCCCTCAGCCTGCAATGCGACAATCACGCCGTCACCTCCTTGGCGACTGGGAAACGTACGTCCACACCCCCCCCCCTCCGTGCTGCCATCGCGCCAGAATGCTTCAGATGCCTCCGCAGGGGACACTTCGCCAGAGACTGTGTCGGCCCTCTACGATGCCGGAGGTGCGGACAAGCCGGTCATTGCCAAGCTGCCTGCCGCTTACCGTCGCCTAGGAAGAACGAGAAGGCGTCGGCGCCAACAGGAAGGTCCGGAACCACAGCAGCACCGACGCCTGCGATAGCCTTGACGATGAATGCACAAGCTCATCTGCACTGGTCACCGGCGATCCAACGGAGCATAGAGTTCCTCCGAACATGTCTGGTGGGTGCAATGCCGTAGGGTCTCCAGGATCTATCCCCCGTCTCCACTCATCGCAGCCCTCGGCGTTGGCTCGCCCTTCCATCTGTCGCACATCTCCGACGGGCTCTGCTTGCTGCTCCCGAGCACATCGCAACAATGACAAACGCTGCTGTCCATTCGTTCTCCTTCACGCCAGGTGGAAGCCTTACAAGCGGCCATGGGAACCAGTTGACAGTGCCTCCGTGGGATTGCCCGCAGGCAGCACCCGCATTGAACTCTGGGGGGTTCCCTTACACCTCAGGGCACCTGAATTTGTGCAATCCATTGTCGGGATCCCTTACACCTCAGGGCACCTGAATCTGTGCAATTCATTGTCGGGACCTTCGGCTACCTGGTGTCATCAGCAATCCCACCGTTAGGGTCCCCGGACGTGTCCTGCATCGAGGCACTCGTGAGTCTCGCTCCAGGCTGCCGACTACAGGAGGCGGTCACCCTCCGTTGCGGCACAGACAACTTCATCATCTCCATATGATCATCAAGGGGGCGTCGCTGGTCGGACGTGGTCACCGGCGACGGAGGCAGCACCATTGGGCCCGCTATCCTGCCCCCATGGCCGTCCATGAAATGACAGCGGATGTGCGACAGAGAACGGGAATGAGTACGGCGACGTCTGGTGGGACTCCATCCCCCCTTTCCACCTACCATTTACACCCGTGCGGCCGTGCCCCACCAACCCATCTCCCCACCCTAAGCCTAATCAACAAACACGCAGGCTTGATTCATCTCCCTTGGTGCTGCCACAACCACCCACACCAGGCGCCCCCTACCTCAGCTACCCACCACCAACGCCACCTCCAACCTCATCCCTTGGACTTGAGCCCATGGCGAACTCTCCTATGCCACTCCTCGCTGAGGCCACGTTGGATCCTGGTCCATCCCAAGAGGACCCGACTACACCTGCGAGTCCCACATGAGCTTCCTGTCAGCTCCATGATGACGCCGACAGGAGCCGCTGTCTGAAGATCGGAGGCGTTGTGTACAGCCGTCAGCACCGATGCTCAACTGTGAGAGCCTCACCACCCGGCATAGTGAGGACCTCGACACCCTCTAGAGCTTCGCCAACGGGGGATGGGGACGTCGGGTCAATGCAAAATCCCTCATTCTCGGAGACTCACTCTCAGAGTGACAGTAGAGACGGCGACACACCATCAATAGAGAGGGACGCCACCCCGCTTGAGCCTTTACGGGACCGAGCGGCCACGGAGATAGCCACCGTCGCCGTGGCGATTGGCTACCGTGAACAACAACGGGAGACCAGCAAACAGGGCAGACACGATTAGGTGGGAGCACACACCCGCTCTCGGACCTTGAGGGCCAACCTGGTGTCCCAATGAAAGTCCTAGGCGAGGCCGATAAG
The DNA here is from genome assembly GCA_001647135.1 of Pontederia paniculata. Classification (NCBI taxonomy): domain Eukaryota; kingdom Viridiplantae; phylum Streptophyta; class Magnoliopsida; order Commelinales; family Pontederiaceae; genus Pontederia; species Pontederia paniculata. The sequence continues at coordinate 29,022 of LTAE01000259.1, read as the reverse complement.
CGTCGCTCTCTCGCACGCTACCTAAGTTCTTGGGACACCGATGCGGTCCTCCTCTAGGAGTCGAAACTTCCAGAGTGTGATGACTGCACATGGACCCAGATTGGCTGGACGCGGCTGGTCGGTTACACCTCTCTCGGGTTGGTTCGCAGGTCCGGAGGCTGCATCACTGGATGGCGTTCGGACCTCTTCGACTTGATCGACACCTGGAGGGAGAGGTTCTCCATCTCAACGCACCTCATACGACTGACAGACGGTCACACTGTACCTGATCTCCTGCGTGTATGGCCCGCTCACGACGACTCTACGGAGCACCTTTTGGGAGGAGTTACACACGGTCCGCTCCCGCCTTCCCGGGACGAGATGGTTGATTGGTGGTGACTTCAATGTCACTCTCAACATTGTCGATCGCCCTTTGACACAGCACGGTAGAGACTACGGAGTAGAGGAGTTTCAAGATTTCATCGAATCCCACTCCTTGATGGATTTCCCGCCGACCAACTGCAACATTCACATGGAGAAGCACAACTTACCATCAGCTCGTTCGAGGCTCGACCACTTCCTTGGCTCCCTTGAGCTTGCGGAGGCACACCAGTTGGCGGATGTACTAGCCATGGCGCGGCCTTTTTCGGACCACACCCCCCTCATATGGCGGTCCAACGAGGGACAATCCAGTGGTTCTTGTTTTTGGTTCGAGCGCTCATGGCTCCTCGAGGAGGACCTGCGGGAGAGGATAGCCAGTCAGTGGTTTGCTACACCTCCATCGGACATTGTTGCACGGACACTAGCCACACACCTTGCGGCCCTTCAAGTATTTCTCAAGATGCAACATAGACAGATTCACGAGGACAGGGATAGACGACGAGCGGAGGCCCTATCGGGGATCTCCAGTCTGGACCAGGCCGAAGATACTCAAGACCTCACCACCGAGGAGGTTGCGGAGCGGAGACATCACTAGACAGTGATCTAGGAAGAAAATAGGAAGGTGGAGATTCAGTGGAGGCAACGCTCTCGTCAGACATGGCTTCAGGAGGGCGACGCCAACACCAGGTTCTTCCACCTGTTCGCGAGCAGCCGACGTAGGTCCAGGGAGCGACCATCACCGGTCATGCGCAGATCGGGGCANTCTCGTCAGACATGGCTTCAGGAGGGCGACGCCAACACCAGGTTCTTCCACCTGTTCGCGAGCAGCCGACGTAGGTCCAGGGAGCGACCATCACCGGTCATGCGCAGATCGGGGCAACCATTGCCGCTCACTTCAGGGCGGCCTCGAGACGTCCCCCACCACCGAGATGGCGGTGGTCTGCACGAGACCTACCCCGTTTATGTAATGATCACATCTTGTCTTTATCGCAGGCCATTGAGGAGGAGGCCATATAGGCTTTGAATGGCGAGGGGGCACCAGGTCCAGATGGCTTCCCGATCTTCTTCTACAGTGAGTTCTAGCCCATCTTGAGGGCAGTTATCCAGGAGTTCTCCAGCGGGTTATCGGGGTTTCGAGCGCTTGAACCGGTTCTTATACTTTATGCTGACCAAGCGCACACCCACGGAGATCGGGGACTTTTGGCCGATTGCCCTGTCAACGCCATCTATCTCATTGTGGCCAGGACCTTGGCAAATCGACTCAGAGATGTGCTTGACGACCTCATCCATCCAATTTCAGTCAGCTTTCATCAGTGACAGATCTATCACAGACAACTACACCATCGCCTCGGAGATCTTTGTAGCATGGCGGCGTACAAGACACCAAGCTTCATGTGGAAGGTTGACTTCTCAAAAGCCTATGGTCCGGTCTCATGGCCTTTTCTGTGGTATTCCATGCAGATACGAGGTTTGCCACTGACTTGGATCTCTTGGGTGAAGAGATGCGTGTCCACGACATCATTCTCGTCAATGGGCGACCGACATAAGGTTGGGTTCAGCCACGGCGTGGGGTTTGATAGGGTGCCCACTAGCGCCTATGCTCTTTGTGTTGGCTGTTGATGCCCTCGCCCGGTGCACATTCTCCGCATGCAGTTCAGGCCTTTTGAGAGGCTTCACATTAGATCACGACAGAGACAGTTTGGTCCCACTCCTCTAGTACGCGGATGACACACAATTTTTCATCGAGGGCTCAGTCACGGAGGCACAACGGACAATGATCATTGTTTAGTTGTTCGGGATTGCATCTTGTCTGCAAATCAACCATGCCAAATCATCTTTAATTCCCTTTGGCATGACAGCGGAGGAGGAGGCTAGATGCACTGAGGAGTTGCACACACCCACCAGCACACTGTCGATTACATACCCCGGTCTGCCATTATCAGACAAATACATAGGATCCCGAGGATGGACACCTGTCATTGAGCGGATGGAGCACAGGCTACAGGGATGGAGCTCTAGGCTATTATCGAGGGGCGACCGACTGGTCCTGCTCAAATTTGTTGTCTCGTCGCTTCCCATATATTATATGTTTGTGCTTCGGATGCTGACGCTAGTAGAGCGTCGTATGGACACATTCAGGAGTAAGTTCTTCTGGCGAGGCGTCGGAACAAATAGGTCTGGAGTACACCTGGTGTCATGGACAGTGATTTGTAGGCCTGCGTCGGACAACGACCTTTGGATTTGGGACCTACGCTGGACCAATCGGGCTCTCCTTGCTCGATGGGTAGGCCGAATCATGGGACCAAGGTCGGACCTTTGGAGTAGAGTCTTCTCAGCATGCTTTGGCTCAGATCTATCATGGGAGACCCGAGCTCGCACCCCACGCGGTGCATCATCTTTTTGGCGGGGGTTATCCACTATCCTTCTGCAGATGAGACCCTTCTTCCATGCCTCAGTTGGGCTCCGGGACTAGCTTTGCCTTTTGGAGACATGAGTGGTTGCTTGGTGATACATTGGCTATCTCCTTCCCCCGGCTGATGGCACTCAGCAAATCCACAAGCGACGGTAAGCGAGTGCTGGACACCATCAGACATGGCATGAGGTAGGATGTGGATGCCATAGTTTAGAGGAGGACTGTCAGACCAACGCTTCGAGGAGTTCCTTAGACTACTCGATCGGGTATCAGCTCACCACCCCACTCGGGACAGATTGTTGGCTCTGGCTATCAGCCCACTACTCAGCGAGAGGGATCTAGAGACAGTTGAATCCCATAGGCACAACTACACAAGACATCAGAGCAGACAACTTACACATATGGCGCTCGCGCACACCACTCATGATCGAGATTTTCTCATGGTTGTTGAGGCGAGGTAGTCTCCTCACTAGGGCATACAGGGCGAGATGGGCACCACAGGCGGATCACACTTGCACCCTTTGCGGATCGGCAGAGGAGGACATTGCACATTTATTTTTTTATTGTCCCATCGCCAGAGAGACGTGGGCGTCTGGGTTTTGCTAGCATAGACACATCAGGAGTGGTCAACTTTTGGAACTCCCTACGAGCCCCTAGTAGGCGTGGTTGCATGGAGCGGCAACGGGTATGGGCAGGAGCCATGACCACTACATGGGTGATTTGGCTGCAACGTAACCTTTTGATCTTCAAGGGGGAGAGATGCTATACCCAGAATATTGTACATCACATACTTTTCCTACTTAGAGAGTGGGGTTTTGGGTAACACAGTGGTGTTCCTCTTTTGTCTTCCCTTTTTTGGGAGAGTCTTGGCACTACTCTCCATTACACACCTGTACATTTCTCTCTTTTACCTTAATATATGCGGGTGACTACCAACTAGTATAGTCACCCTTTCTCTTTTCACAAAAAAAAGAAAAAGAAATGAATGTGATAGAGGCTGGAAATATAAACGAGAATAACTAGAGAAATAAAACTAAGATAAATATTATTAGTAGTAAAAGTGCAAGAATCTTAAAGACTATTACAACTAATAACTTGTCCATTCGAGATGACAAATCTCCATAGTCCGTGTGGAGTGGACCAAACTCCAATTACAAGGATGATAATAAACTTCTCAAAGGCTGCCCACAATGATAGAATCATCCATGTATTTATAACATGGATGGTTAGTTACTACAACTAAATAACATAACTAATAATGGAGAACATGAACATAACTACCCATTAATCAGCCCACTATCTTTTTAACTAATACAAGTGATATCTTATCAGAATGCTATTTTAATAAGAAAGAAAATGCATTGGTGCACAACATCCATTAGCTACTATTACAAGCAGATTGAGCAAAGGCTATGTTGGAGATAGAAGATGGAGATTGATCATCCAATCCTTACTGGCGCCGATCCAACTCGGCGGTGAGTTGTCGGGGGGTAGCGCCCCCCTGTCCGGAAGGCCGGAGGTTTGGGGGCGGAGCCCCCGAGAAATTTTTTTCTAGGGGTATATATGTAATTTCATTATTTTGTGTGCGGTTGCCCTAGCTCTATCATATATATGTTATTTTTGGAGCGGTTATGAACTCTGGTGGTTTTGAACATTAACATAGTGAAAACTCTCTGCGACGACCGTGGACGTAGGAGATCCATCTCCGAACCACGTAAAATTTGTGCGTGTTTTTCTGTGATTCTTGTGATCTTTCTACTCTTGTTCTTCGTATTTCCCAACAAGCTATGTATGCTTTACAGTGATAAACAATATGTTTATTTTTGGGAAAATGATGAACAATATGTAGAAGTTGAATTTTGTGTGTAGTTGGTTAAATTGTAATTTAAATCAACTTCTTTCCTTTTCTTTTTCTCCTATTAATAACGGGCCCCATGGTCACTCTTATGCAAGTCTGGTCCAATAATAATTTTGGATCACAAACAATTTTTAGACCACTTTCACTAAATACTGGTGCACATTTTGCATTTGTTTTCTTCATGCATCTTTATGATGGATGTTCAGCACTCATGTTAATTTGCAAGATCTATGAGGTTCTGTTTATTCTATAAAATGGACTAATTTTCCATCACTAGAAACATAGTTTCGTTATTTCTTACTATACTCTTCTCTAGTTAGCTGCCGTGTCCAGGATTATGAGAATTAGAGAAGCCTTTAAAGCTTGTTCTTTTGCATGTCTTTTATAAAATCACTTTTTTCTTGTAAAAGGTTCCTCTTATTGATGGTTCTGATACATACACAGGAAAAGATCCGAGTTGCTCTTTATGTGCAGAAGGCTGCTCTGCAATTTATTGATGGTACAATATCTAGTTCTTTATGAACAGAAGGTAACTGTATCTGCTATTTTCTTGATGTTCTGCTCTATTTGGTTTTTGCTTCTAATGCAGCTGCTAGCAAACCTGAATATCAGATTTCAGAAGAGATAAGGAAAGCTGGCTATTGCATCAATCCGGATGAATTAGCATCTATTGCACGTGGACATAATCACAAGGGCTTGAAGACCCATGGAGGAGTAGATGGGATATCAAGGAAAATCTCTGTTTCACTTGATGATGGCATAGTGGCAAATGACTTGTCTATCAGGCAGAACTTTTTCGGTGTCAACAAGTATGTTGAAAAACCACTGAGAAGCTTCTGGATGTTTGTTTGGGATGCTTTACAAGATTTGACATTGATCATTCTTATGATTTGCGCTTTGATATCTGTAGTTGTTGGGCTTCTAACTGAAGGCTGGCCAAAGGGTATATATGATGGGTTGGGAATTTTACTCAGCATATTCCTCGTAGTCATAGTTACAGCAGCCAGTGACTATAAGCAGTCATTGCAGTTTAGAGATTTAGACAAGGAAAAGAAAAAGATCTTTATCCAAGTGACCAGAGATAGATGCATACAAAAGGTTCTTATTTATGATTTGGTGGTTGGAGATGTAGTACATTTATCAACAGGAGATCTGGTTCCAGCTGATGGGTTATACATATCTGGACATGCATTGCTGATTGATGAGTCGAGCTTGTCCGGAGAAAGCGAGCCAATATATGTTTCCCATGAAAAGCCATTTTTATTGGCAGGGACTAAAGTTCAAGATGGCAGTGCTAAAATGCTTGTTACTTCTGTTGGCATGCGGACTGAGTGGGGAAATTTAATGGAAACTTTGAGTCAGGGTGGAGAGGATGAAACACCTCTGCAGGTCAAGCTTAATGGGGTGGCAACAATAATTGGAAAAATTGGTTTGGGATTTGCAGTACTCACGTTCTTAGTCCTGCTAGCAAGATTTCTATGGGATAAGGCACACCATGGTGGCTTGCTCAAATGGGACCCGAATGATGCACTGAAAATACTGGATTATTTTGCTATAGCTGTTACCATAATTGTTGTTGCAGTACCTGAAGGGCTACCTTTGGCTGTAACATTAAGTCTTGCTTTTGCAATGAAGAAGCTAATGGATGAAAGAGCACTTGTCCGCCATCTATCCGCATGTGAAACAATGGGATCTGCTAATTGTATTTGTACTGATAAGACAGGTACTCTGACAACTAACCACATGGTTGTTGATAAGTTATGGATCTGCGAAGTCTCCAAATCATTTAAGGGAAAAGAAACTGCTAATGATCTGAAGTCTGTTATTACGGAAAATGTTTTGGATGCCCTTTTGCAGTGCATATTCCAAAATAGTGGTTCAAATGTGGTAAGAGGTGAAAATGGTAAAAATACCATATTAGGCACGCCAACAGAGATTGCATTATTGGAGTTTGGCTTGGAATTAGATGATCTCGTCAATTCGCAACACAAGGACTGCAAAAAACTAAATGTCGAACCATTTAATTCGGTGAAGAAAAAGATGTCTGTCATTGTTACCTTACCTGGCGGAGGGGTTCGTGCTTTCTGCAAAGGCGCATCAGAAATAATACTCCAAAACTGTGACAAAGTCATTAATGCAGATGGAAGCACTACCATTTTGTCTGAAAATAAAAAAAGGGATATAATGGATATCATTAATGGCTTTGCCTGTGAAGCATTAAGAACCCTTTGCTTGGCTTTTAAAGATATAGATGAAGATCAGAATAGGAAAGAGATTCCTGCTGATGGTTACACACTGATAGCTATTTTTGGCATTAAAGATCCAGTGCGCCCAGGAGTCAAGGAAGCTGTTCAGACGTGCATTGCTGCTGGTATCAAAGTGCGAATGGTTACTGGGGACAATATTAATACTGCTAAAGCAATAGCTAAAGAGTGCGGCATATTAACCGAGGATGGCTTAGCAATAGAAGGAGCAGAGTTTCGTGACAAGACCCCAGAAGAAATGAAAGACTTAATACCAAGAATTCAGGTTTCTGTTTAACTCTTCTCATGCAATGATTTCTTTTTTGGAGAGAAAAGGATGACTAGAGAAGGCTAGTTATCCGTTCATATTAAAACTGTGGATAAAAATGTACATATGTGTGCCAAAATAACATTTGAGGGGAGGACCTTGCGATGGAGGTTATGATTTCACCAATACTAAATAATTTTAATTTTGCTAATTGTCCATCATGTCCGTTGGCATTTTAGAGTTTAAACACATGATTATTGTGTGCATTACGTTGCATCTTTGTGTTTTGTCTTACTAGATTGCATTTATAGGTCATGGCTCGATCGATGCCTTTGGACAAGCACAAACTTGTAACAAACTTGAGGAATATGTTTAATGAAGTTGTTGCGGTGACTGGTGATGGAACCAACGATGCTCCAGCACTTCATGAGGCAGATATTGGGTTGGCGATGGGCATTGCAGGAACAGAGGTATGCTTTGTTTGTCCTTATGTTATAATTCTCTTGTGAAGTTCTGCTACAGAATGGACATTTTTTATGCAGACATCCTCCTTAATTTTTTATGCCTACACTAAAGCTTTACTTTTCAGTCAATTTCTCATATTTGCTTCATTTCGTCAAAAAATTTCTCATATTTGCTTCAAGTTGGACCTCAAATCTGAAAACCCGAAGTACCTTCTCTTCTCGCAGCCCTAAACGTCGCCGGGAGCTCCATCCCGGCGGCGCCACCCTTCCCTTTCCGTTTCTGAGCTATCTTCTCGCAGCCCTAAACATCGCCCGGAGCTCCATCCCGGCGGCGCCACCCTTCCTTTTCCGCCGCCAAGAGCTCCATCTCGGTGGCACCACCTCACACGGATACCATACCCCAAACCCCAGATGGCATCATGCGCCCTCGGCGATGCCATCTCCCCGACGAATGGGAAACCTACGTCTGCCCACCCCGGTGAAAACACGAACCACTATGTTACAAGTGTCTCCGTCGAGGTCATCTCGCCAAATCCTGCGCGGGTCCTCTATGGTGCATGAGATGCGGCCAAAAGGGGCATCGACAGTTTGCCTGCCACATACCGTACCAAAGGGGGACACCACCGGGAAAGAGAAGGTGCAAACACGGCCGCAAGGGACGCAGAGATGCACCAAGGTGCTGGTAGCAGAGACACTGCCTGCAGAAATTACACGCGACCACTAAACGCCTCATGCCATCATACAGTGGTCACCAGCCATCCAACAGAGCTTAGATTTCTTCCGGTCCTGCCTCGTCGGAGTCCCATCGCATACGCTTCCAAATGTGTCCCACATCAGAGCGGCCCTTCTCGACGCGATCGGAGCTACCCCGCCCTTCCACGTGACACGCATCGCCGACCACCTGTGCCTGCTTCTCCCGGGATCAAGGCAGCAAAGGGATAAGATCATCGCTATGACACAGTACCACCAGGGGTCATCATGTGGCGGCCATGGGAGCCTTTCGACGGCACGTCTCCGGGACAGCGCTTGCAAGGCACCGAGATAGAGCTGCAAGGGGTCCCCTTACATCTTAGGAAGATGGAAACGGTGCAGAGGGTAATCAAATGTTTTGGTCAGCTAATATCGATGTCCTTCCCCGCTCACGTCATTGGACATCGCCTGTGTCAAGGCAATGGTCAGCCTCCTGCCAGGCCATCGATTGCCAGCGTTCGTCATGCTGCACGCCGGAACGGAGTGTTTCACCATCAAGATCGGCGCTCTGGGGAAACGCCGCTGGTCGAACGTCGTCACCGGCAATGGCGCTGAGGCGCAGCACGCCCTGGGGGGCTCAGCAGCGGAAAGATGTACGAAGAAAGTACGGCTGAGGTGTGTCAGCAGAGGGATACAGGGACATCTATCAATGCGCCGATCAAGATCCTCACCTACCACCAAAATCCCAGCCGTCCAAACTGCCCCCACCACACCAGCCCAGATATCACCCAGCCAGACCAGCATAACCTAGTCGAATCCATCGAGCCCAATACCGTCTAACCCCAACCCCTCGAGTCTGTTCCACTCGAACCGCAACCGGGAGTCCCCAACCAGCCCAGCCATGAACCCGATCCCAAGTCCCAATCACCATCTGGTCTCACCAAACCAAACCAAATCATTTTAACCGAATACGAGTCCCAATTCGAGCTCAACACTCCCCCTCGCTCCCCCACACCGAACCTAGCAACCACATCAACGCCGGATCAGACTCCAGAACAGCACCTCACCCAAG
>LTAE01000259.1:0-19133 GCA_001647135.1 Pontederia paniculata | reverse complement strand
AGGCCACGAGCCAACAAAGATGAGGGTACAGAAGATTTTCGGGACTTCATTGTCACTCAGTCAAGTTGACTTTCCGCTGACTTGATTGTTTCCTGGGTCGGTTGAACTGGCGGAGGCCCACCAGCTAGCAGAGGTTCAGGCGATGGAGAGTCCTTTCTCAGACCACACCCCACTCATGTGGCTGCCCAACGATGGTCAATCCACCGGCACATGCTTTAGATTCGAGAGGTCATGCCTCATGGAGGAGGGCTTCAGAGAGTTGGTTATGGTGAGGTGGCTCGCCACACCGCCGCTGGACTTTGCAGCGAGGACATTAGCGGCATAGGGACACCATCGAAGGCGGGTGACACTCAAACGAACCCCACTCCGGCGCTGAGGGGCCTGCTACACAGCCGCGCGTCTTCGGAGGTGGCAATTGTGGCCGCGGCAGCTGGTTTCCGAGAACGCCGCACGAAGAACATAACGCACATGAGGTCAGGTCATGAGGGAGTGCATACCCGCTCCAGGACCTCGAGTGCCAACACAGTTTCACAATGAAGGTTCTCTCCTGGAATGTACGCGGACTCGGTGAGGCCGACAGACGACGCTCGGACGATATTTGAGCTCGTGGGCCCCAGACTTAGTCCTCCTCTAGGAAACAAAGCTCACCGACTATGATGATCACACATGGGGTCAGATAGGCGGAGCAAGGTTAAATGGACACGTCAACCTCGACGTTGTGGGGCGGTTTTGGGGGATGTATCATCGGATGGCGCTCGGAAGAGTATGAGGTCATCGCCACTTGGAGGGAGAGGTTCTCCATCTCAGTCCATATATGTCGGCGTTCGGATGGGCATGAGTACCTGATCTCTTGCGTATATGGCCCACTCACAGCGGCGCAACGAGAGGATTTCTGGGGGGAGCTTCGCTCCGTTCTCTCACAGCTACCCACGGCGAGATGGCTGATCGGCGGCGACTTCAATGTCACCCTTAACATTGACGACAGCCCTAGGCCACGAGCCAACAAAGATGAGGGTACAGAAGATTTTCGGGACTTCATTGTCACTCAGTCAAGTTGACTTTCCGCTGACTTGATTGTTTCCTGGGTCGGTTGAACTGGCGGAGGCCCACCAGCTAGCAGAGGTTCAGGCGATGGAGAGTCCTTTCTCAGACCACACCCCACTCATGTGGCTGCCCAACGATGGTCAATCCACCGGCACATGCTTTAGCGAGAGGTCATGCCTCATGGAGGAGGGCTTCAAAGAGTTGGTTATGGTGAGGTGGCTCGCCACACCGCCGCTGGACTTTGCAGCGAGGACATTAGCGGCATGACTGGCCGCACTACATGACTTCCTCCGACGGCACCGGAGACAGATTCGCCTCGACAGAGAGAGACGACGGACAAAGGCCTTGGCGGGGATCTCTCGCCTGGATCAGGTTGAGGACTCTCGGGACCTCACCACGGAGGAGGTCGCCGAGCGTCGACAGCACCAGGCGGCCGTACAAGCGGAGGACAAGAAGATGGAGGTACAATGGAGGCAACACTCCTGACACACATGGCTTCGAGAGGGAGATGCCAACACCAGGTTCTTTCACCAGTATGCAAGCGGCCGTCGCAGGTCGAACAGGATCGACCGGATTGGAGTGCAGGGGTCAATCGTCACTGGCCACGAGCAGATTGGGACGGCCATCGCCGCTGACTTCAGGGCGGCCTTGGGGAGACCACCACCACCACCTAGGTGGCGATGGTCTACACGGGGCCTTCCCCGTTTATCTGACGACCACATTTTTTCTTTTTCGCATGTTATCATGGAGGCAGAGGTGGTGCAAGCATTGCACGACCTCAATTGGCGAGGGCTCATCAGGCCCTGATGGCATCCCGGTCTTCTTCTACAGAGAGTTCTGACTTATGCTAAGGGAGGATGTTATGGCGGTCATCAGGAGTTCACTAGGGGAAACCAGGGTTTCGAGCGCCTAAACCGGTTCCTGCTTTTCATGCTCCCCAAGGGGGAACCAGCAGAGGATATCAGGGACTTCCGACTGATCGCACTATCCAACGTCATACATCTCATTGTGGCTAGGACCCTAGCAAATCTGCTCAGAGACATGCTGGAGGAGTTGATCCACCCAGTCCAGTCGGCATTCATCAGTGGCAGATCCATCACCTACGGCTACACCATTGCTACAGAGATCCTCGCAGCATGGAGACGCACAGAGAGACAAGGGTTCCTATGGAAGGTTGATTTCTCTAAGGCCTATGACTTAGTTTCTTGGCCTTCTTATGACACTCACTACAGATGAGGGGCTTCCTGCCAATCTGGATCTCTTGGATGAAGCGGTGCATCTCCACAGTCTCTTTCTCAGTTCTGGTCGACGGGAGACCGACAGGGGGCTGGGTCCAGCCACAGAGAGGGGTTAGGCAGGGGTGCCTCCTAGCACCTATGCTGTTCGTACTGGCCGTTGATGCTCTAGCCGATGCACATTATCAGCATGCACTATTGGTATCATCAGGGGTTTCTCGCCTAGGAGCTCGACAGATAGTGTAATCCCACTCTTACAGTATGCGGATGATACCTTATTCTTCATAGAGGGTACGGTGGCAGAGGCACGATGGGTCGCGATCATGGTGGAGCTTTTTGGGGTGGCCACAAGTCTACAAATAAATCACGCCAAATGATCCTTCATCCCCTTTGGCATGTTAGTAGAGGAGGCAGCCAGCTGCAGCGAGGAACTACAAATAAATCACGCCAAATCATCCTTCATCCCCTTTGGCATGTCAGTAGAGGAGGCAGCCAGCTGCAGTGAGGAACTACGCACCCCCTATGGCACTCTACCGATCACCTACTTGGGATTACCACTATCTGACAGATCTCCTGGGACTCGCGGGTGGACACCAATTATCGAGAGGCTGGAACACATTACAGGGATGGAGCTCGAGACTACTATCAAGAGGCGGCCGTCTGGTTCTCTTGAGATTAGTCCTGTCATCACTCCCTATATTCTACATGTCTATTTTGCAGATGCCAGCGTAACGCCGCATTGACATAATCCGGATCAGATTCTTCTAGAAAGGTTGCAAGGTCAACAGATCTGGAGCTCATCTGGTTTCCTGGAGGGTGATTTGCCGCCCCGTATCAGATGGGGGACTAGGGGTCAGGAACCTTCTTTTGGACCAACCAAGCCCTTCTAGCTCGATGGGTAGGCTGGATCATGGGACCCGGAGAGGATTTGTGGAGCTCGGTGTTTTTCGCCTGCTATGGCAGAGAACTCTCATGGGAGTCACGGACTCAGCTCCCGAGAGGTGCATCACACTTCTGACGGGGGATTGTCGCTATCCTGTCGCAGACTCGACCTTTCTTCACAGCCTCTTTGGGCTCAGGGACCAGTTTCTCCTTCTAGACCCATGAGTGGACGCCAAGAGACACGTTGGCAGCTTCCCTTCCTTGATTGGCGGCACTTTCGACGCAACCGAGGGCCACAGTCAGTGACTGTTGGTTGGAGGCAGGCGGATCTGGAGTCGGCTCATGGATCCCACAGTTCATGTTGGGCCTGTCAAACCAACACTTTGATGACCTTCTCAGACTGCTAGACAGAATATCGAGGTACCGCCCAGACATGTCTATGACTGATGGATGGTGCTAGCTAGCAGGGCACTACTCAGCGAACAGACTATACAGACAGCTACTACCGGGTGGCACGACTCCAAACATCATCAAAGATGACTATCGACGAATGTGGCGCTTGCACATACTGCTTAAAGTCAAAATCTTCATTTGGTTGTTCAGGCGCGGCCGACTATTGACGAGAGTATACAGGTCACGATGGGCACCACAGGCAGACACTACATGTGCACTATGCGACACGAAGGAGGAGGACGTCTCACACCTTTTCTTCACTTGCCCCACCGCCATAGAGACATGGCGGCGCGTGGGACTGGTGGGCATCGACACAGCAGGAGAGGACACTTTCTGGACGTCACTTCGAGGTCTCAACATGCATACCAACTTGAGCTGGCGTCGGACCTGGGCGAGTGCCATGGCAACCGCATGGGCCATTTGGCTCCAAAGGAATCACACAATCTTTAAGGGCGACATATGCTACATAGAGAACATTGTACATCACAGTTCCTTTTTGACAGAAGAATGGGGCTTCTCCTAGCGCCACACGGGGTTTTGTGATTTTTTTGCGGTTTTTTGTGTTTCGACTCTTTTTGCCTTGCGGGAAGTGGCATCCTTTTTGAAACCTTTCCCGATACACATGTACATTTCAAGTTTCATCGTAATACAAATGGATGACTACCGATCCTTGTAGTCATCCTTCTTTCAAAAAAATTTCAGATTCTTACATCTGCATTTAAACTGATTCCTTTCATACTATGTCACTGTTATTTTGGCAGTTACTTTCCTCACATCCTTTCAAAAAGACATCACCAAAGTCATCAAAGATTGGAAGTTTCAGTCGCTTCATGGCGCCGAACATAATTATTTAGACATCTGATAGTAAATGTGGAATCTCTGTACTATTAGGATTATCTGGTGCGATTTTGTCATTTATGATGACCCTAAAAACATACCATCAAACTTTATTTTCTAAGTGCCTATAATATCCGAGTTTTCCGTTGCATTATACATGATGGTGCTTGCTATATGCTACACATGTTTAATTCTGCCAACCAGTTGCTGTTAAAGCTATCATGGTGATGGAGACTTGAATCCGCTTAGGGGAAAATATGCTTATAGCAAATATTATAAATCAAGTCTAGGTTTCAAAGAAACCATACAAGAGTATTTATAGGGTTCTAAACACCCCATATATCAAAAAGTATGGAAACCTAATTAAAAGGAAATATAATAAAAGGTAACCTAATATAAGGAAAACTCCTAATAAAAGGAAAACTAATCAAAAGACCTAGCTAAAGGGCTCATGCTAAAGGCCCATTACTAATTACTAATGACCATAGGGCATAAGGCCCTTATATTATTCTTGTTCTACATCACATGGTCATCGATGGATGTGGATCTAGTAATATGAAGCTCAACCATTGTTAACTATATGTTTGCTAAAAAATAAATAGTTACAGTTTAAACAAGAGTGCTGGTTCTAAAATTGATCAGATATTTTTTGGTGAACAAAATGTTGATAAACAATTTTTATTCGAACCCCAAATGATTTTAAGCATTTCAATCTGAAAACAACAAGTTTTTGTTTTTATTATTTTTTAGTCAAAACTTTAGTTTAACAATATTATATTTTTATATCACAGTTTATTATTGTTTTAATAGAATATATAAATGTTTTATAGTATTTATTAAATACATCTATATAATATTGTGTTAATTTGTATATTAAAAGTTATACATATATTTCTTTTATTCATATATATTTGGAATTTGTCAAATGTATGATGGATAAAATCTTAAATTTTAATAGAATTTCGAGTGGGTTAATCCCAAAACAATTTGATGGTGGCATAGTAGCTTTTTCTGGCTTTGAAGTTTGTCAAATAAGTTGTATGACCAGCTTATAATCATCTTAAGGTTTGCCAACTCGCATAGATAATCTAAAAACAACTTATAATCTAGTTTGACCAGTTTACTATCATAGATAAACATACTCTTACAAATAAGTTTATTGGCAAGTGCTCTACTTTTTTTTTTGTTTCCACCATAGTGTCTAGGGCTTCGTCCCGACTAGTCCGTGTCATCTCGGGTCGCACGCCTGGTTATGACGGTGAGCCTCCCAGTGAAAATTTTCTGCGTACAGTGGGACTCGAACTTGAGACCTCCTTAAATGGGCTTTAAACAAGGAGTTGCTTATCACTCCACCCCAACTCTCGTTAACCCAAGTGCTCTAGTTTGATCTGTTAACACCGAATATTAGAGATTCCATTCGTATCTGAATTTGTTTCCTTTTATTTTCCTGGAATAAGTCTACAAGGAGCTGTATTAAAGCCCATTGTATTTACATGTCTAACAATTATATAATTTTGTACACCGAGAAGCTAGTTCCAGCATGCACTTTTAAAATAATAGGGTAAAGTCAAGTTGTTAAGATAAGTTATCTAAGAATTTGTGCATGGGTATTATTTGATGCAATACCCAGACAGGATACATGAACATTTTCTTATACAGTGAGGATGGATGAATGAAACAAGAAAATTGTAGAACATATTTCATAGCTGTTTTAGTTATCCTCTAACCACTCAAAAACAACTTCTCCTGATCCACTGAATTAAGCAGTTGTCTTATATCATTTCAATTCAAAGGAAAATCATTGAACATTTAATCTTTCTGTTTAATCAGATTTTTCAGCTTTTATCTCTGGTGACACCTATACATGCTCTTGTGCAACTTATCTTCTTCATGCGTGTCATGCAGGTAGCTAAAGAAAGTGCTGATGTCATAATAATGGATGACAATTTTACGACTATCATAAATGTCGCCAAATGGGGCCGTGCAGTTTACATCAACATACAGAAGTTTGTGCAGTTCCAGTTGACTGTTAATGTGGTTGCACTTATGGTAAATTTTATCTCTGCATGCATTACAGGTATCTTGATCTTTTAGTGAAAAATTTTGTTTTCACTATGGTAAATTTTATCTCTGCACGCGCTTATGGTAAAGATTTTTGTTTTTTATTCATAGGCTCGGCTCCACTCACTGCTGTCCAATTACTTTGGGTGAACATGATTATGGATACTCTAGGCGCTCTGGCATTAGCCACTGAACCCCCACATGATGAAATGATGAAAAGGCCAGCTGTTGGGAGAGGTGAAAACTTCATTACCAAAGTCATGTGGAGAAATATCATTGGTCAAAGTGTATATCAATTGATTGTCCTTGGAGTATTGATGTTTGATGGTAAAAGGCTTCTGAAACTTGAAGGCACAAAGTCAGACACCGTCCTCAACACATTCATATTCAATGCATTTGTATTTTGCCAGGTAAACTCACTACCTCAAAAGTCCATATTGCTATCAAGAAATTAAAACTAGTGATGTTAAGTCCTTAGCCAAAATGAAACAATTGAAGTTGTGTCTGAGTTGAGCTCATAAGAATTTCTCTTAGACCTATGTATCATTCAAAAAACTCCTAAACATATAGTTTATTCCTAGACTCATAGTCAAGTTATGACATTAACTTACTATAATAACTTCAAGAAACACATCAATGATCAATATAAAGCACAAGCTCATAA
The DNA here is from genome assembly GCA_001647135.1 of Pontederia paniculata. Taxonomy (NCBI): domain Eukaryota; kingdom Viridiplantae; phylum Streptophyta; class Magnoliopsida; order Commelinales; family Pontederiaceae; genus Pontederia; species Pontederia paniculata. The sequence goes on along the minus strand of LTAE01000259.1, from coordinate 11,957 downwards.
ATCATCATCGCAGTTTAGCCATCAACTAGCTAATAAAGGCTTCTTAATGTCATCAAAACTAGCATTTATAGTTAGCAAAACCTCATTAGTCAGCAATAAGCAATTTACCCATCATATGGACTTCTCATTTCTAGATGTCTTGAGCATCTGGAGAAGTTCAATGATAGGTACTCTGCTTCCAAATCCAGAATAGGGGTATAATCAGAATTTGGATTTTGTAGGCAATATCTCAAGAGAGTTGACATTAAGTATACAATTTAGTTGGAAGTTGTTCTAAATGAGGACCAAGTTGGCTATCATGTGGTCTCAAACTTTGTTGAGAATCGTAGTTAGGGTTGTCTAGAGATTTTATCCTCCTGCGGTCCTGCCTGTTGTGAGGACAGCCTTTCTATGTGGAGAAAGACTTATAGTTACTTGTTATATAGAAGACGAGAAATTATAAGAATTAAACTCTTTACTCAAAAGTATAAAAACTAAATGGAAGAACGCAAACTATTAAAGCTGCTTCTTTCATTATGGTACAGAATGTGTCTACAAGCTTAGATGGAGTGGTTATTATAGCCTTTCCTGTACGGTTTTAGACAGAATTATACTCTAGACAATGAGGAGTTAGCCATGAGATTGACTTTCAACTTTGAAATTCAATTTTCTCTTTATGACCACAAACCACCCATTGTTGACAGCTTTCAGTAGGTCTATATTTGACAAGTTCCACCTCATGAAAAGTTTGCATTTAGCGATTAAGTTTTCTTTGGTTTGAATTGTATCACCTTGCCATTTGAAGGAGCCATGGACTAATAAAGACCAACATGTATTGTCTATTATTTCATCAAATATCCAACTTGACATCGCCTACAGAATACTCAACTGCTAGAATTGATCTTCCTCTCCCTCAGATAAAAAAAAAGAGGAACTAATTTTTTTCCGGTATCCATCCTTGAAAAAAGATGAAAATGGAGGTGGAATCATGTTGGTTCTACGTACACCTCTAAGCCCTATCAAGATCTTGGGAGGTAAAATAGCTAACAGTAATGATACGCGCGCATCAATGTACTTGTTAAGCACATTGAAGAAGCTTTGTGAATAAATGACAAACAGAAGGGCTGGATGAGAGAATGAGTGTTTGCGATAATAGATGTGAAAGAGAGAAATTGGAGAATGCGATGGGAATTGGGAAGATCGTACTCATGGCATTAGATGTCAAAAAACCCATTGAACAAAAAAGAGTGATGGTGGCATGATGATTTTCTATCACCACTGTCATCTGCGGATTGAAACAAAAGAAATAGGTCGTTGAAGAGTGCCAAACTGTGAACAATCCTGTGAATCCAGCCAAAAGACTGTTGTCCAATGTCCAAAGCTGATCTGAATTTAAAAAACTGCACAAATTTCCAACTAGTTCAATTTTCCTGCTTCACAAAACAAATGGGCAAATCACACTACTCATTTCCTATTTTAGAGATTTCTTATATTTGAATAACTAAAAAGAAAGATACCTAAAGCTTGGATAAAAGTACAGCTTGTTGATTAACTTCCTACAGTATTCCTGTACGAGGGCAATTCATTTGAACATAAATTTGGAACTAGACTGGAAATTCATCTAGGATGAGATCTCGGAGGTGGTGCCAGATAAGGTTGTCAAGATCGATCTATCTTACGATCTTTTCGCATTTAACCTCCTATCGATCATACGATCTAGTTCGTGGGATCTTCACAAAAGTTCCATGATTCTTTTTCGATAGTCGATCTTCCAATCCTCTTACGATCTTGAGTAAGATTTTGATTTTAACAACCTAGGTGCCAAACTCAGGAGTCTTGCAGTTTGGCTTGTGGGGCTATTATCATAAGCCAGGTTTGAAAATGTAATGTTGCTAAGGTTATGCTCCTGGGATTAATTGACCGGTGCAAAACCCTTTGGGCCTGTTTGGATAAAGAACATCTCCTAGAATAAGGGCTTGTTCTTACTTTTTGTACCAAACACCATTTTTTTTACTCTGTGGGTCCCAGGTCATTTATTGCAAGAAGAAAGAAATTAATGAGAGCAATGTGTTCTTGCTCCACTCAAGAACACTTTTCTCTCGGTAATGAGATATATGTGGGGTCAATTGTTCTTGACTGTGGAACATTTTTTTTGGAGCCAAACAGGCCCTTTATATCTATCAGCTCCAGAAAGTGTTAAATGTGCTTCCTTTCCTGTACCTTTTTTTTCCTTACTGAAGTTACAATGTTTCTATTTTTCTTGCTCGATTGCTGATGATTCTACTCTTAACTTTTCCCGCATAAGGTTTTCAATGAGATTAATAGCAGGGAGATGGAAAAGATCAATGTGCTGCGTGGAATATTTAGCAGCTGGATCTTTATTGCTGTCTTAGCCTCTACCATCATATTCCAAGTAATTATAGTGGAGTTCCTTGGTGCATTTGCAAGCACAGTGCCTTTAAGTTGGCAATTATGGTTGCTCTGCATACTTATCGGCTTCATCAGCATGATCATTTCGGTTATCCTGAAGTACATTCCGGTGGAATCAAACAAGCCGAGGAGCAGTGACTGGAATGGTTATCAGCCACTTCCTAGCGGTCCAGACGGGGTATAAGAACAAAACAGCAGCAGCAGTGTAGACGGGCAGATCCACGTAGCAATAAACTAATGTAGTCAATCGTGACGAAAAGAAACTAATGTGATCAATTGACCGCATTGTCTTTTTATTTATTGGTGTTTTAGTAAGTATTAGCTCATATAACTTGTTAATAAAATAGTTTTCCCTTTTGGATAAAATCTTATGCAATTTATTTCAAAATTAATTTTATGTTCCTCTTCTTTTTTCAGTAGGTTCCTATATAAATAACTTTTTAGTGACTTTGTACCTTCTCATTTTTTTTGCTCTTTTGTTTTTCTGTTCTTGCACTCATTTTTGTGTGATTTAAATAATACTCATCTATTAACAGGAGTAGGGAGTGATAAAAAATTCTTCCTTACTTAAAGAGATATTGAGTTTGAATATTCTGTACATAGATAATTTTCGTTGTAAGTCTCACTCATCATAGTCAGATGAGGGCAATCTAAAAAATAGTAGTTGTCGGTTTCAATTTCTTTCTCCTTGAGATACAACAGAAAATGTTTATTGAAAGAACTAAGAAATGCCAACATAATATATATATGCAACATCATATAATCTAATATTTTTAAGAATCCATAATTTATTTTGAACTACTAATAGTTGGTTGCTTTGAAGTCATAAGATCAAATTTCTAAAAAATTTATAAAGATGTTTACCTTAATCCTCTCGTCTCGAAATGGCCGAAACCAAAATTTTGGATGCTAGGGTTAAGGTGTGAAAAAGAAACTTGCTCGAACCATATTTATCAAATTTGTTTGGTCTCTATGGTTCGTTAGCGAATGAATAATTAATATAAAAAAACATAAATGTAACCATTTTAAGGTGATTAATACATCAATATTTTAGTTACTGTAATAATTTATAATATAATATTATATATGCACTAAAATAATAAAAAATAATTTGCATCTATTAGTTGTAGGGTTCTCAGAGTGTAGAGATTCTGACGTCAAGGTCGGATGGAAAGTTTTCTCCTCTTTTGATCAATGTTTGGAGATCAGTTTTGTTTGGTTACTGATTCATTTATCTTCAAATTAGCAAAATGAAGTTGTCCGATTAAATGCACTATCTCTACTTTATGTAGATACCAAAGGATTCAAGAGGCAATTACTTATACGTTTTGTGCAAATCCCTTCCTACAAAGTGCATAATCTAATACAAAAGGGAGTTGGTGTGAAGTTGTGAACAACTCTTTACTACTTAAGCAAATCTCGAGTTTGATTACCGTGAATATAAATGATTTTGATTGGGAGCCTTAATAGACATACGATTTGATTTGATATGACACTAGAATAGTCAGAACTAGAGTGTGCGTCAATCCCAACTTATAGACAATTTGAACAATGATACCGCTTTTCAAATTTTGAATGAATAAAAAAAATTATAATTTTTGTAATTGATATCTTATATGTAATACTGTCTCCCTCTCTTAGGTAACATTTGGTTAGGCCAGAGCACAACCGGGTTCGGGTCCGGATCGACCTCGACCCGATACAACCGGAAATTGAAAAATTAAAATCGGTATTGGAACCGGTTTCAACCGGTACCGGGACCGGGTTTGACTCGGAAATCGGGAATACAATCGGGAATATAATCGAGAATATTCTCACTCTGGACGTTCTTTGTCTTCACCTGACGTCAACCGGTCGCCCGCACTCAACGACGATCGACCACTCATCCGCTTGCCTTCTGCTTTGGTCATCCACTGTCTCCACCCTGAGCCCTCTGGACGTCCACTCTCAACCTTGACAGTCTACTGGTCGTCCACTCTCTCCACCTTGAGTCTTTCGGACGACCACTCTCAATCTTAACAATCTTACTGATCGTCCACTGTCTCCACTCTGAGCCCATTGGACGTCCACTCTTAAGCTTGGCAGTCTACTAGTCGTCCACTGTCTCCACCTTGGGTCCTTCAGACGACCACTCTCAACCTTGGCAATCTTACTGGTCGTCCACTGTCTCCACTCTGAGCCCTCTGGACGTCCACCCTCAGCCTTGGCAGTCTACTAGTCGTCCACTGTCTCCACCTTGAATCTTTCAGACGACCACTCTCAACTTTGACAATCTTACATTCTTACTGATCGTCCACTATCTCCACTCTGAGCCCTCTGGACGTCCACTGTCTCCACTCTGAGCCCTCTGGACGTCCATTCTCAGTCTTGGTAGTCTACTAGTCGTCCACTGTCTCCACCTTGAGTCCTTCGGACGACCACTCTCAACCTTGGCAATCTTACTGGTCGTCCACTGTCTCCACTCCGAGCCCTTTGGACGTCAATTGCCTTCATTCTCGACCATTCATGAATATAATATAATTTAATAAAATAAGTTCTCTACTTAACCGGGTCGGATCACGGGTCGGATTTTCAAGACTTGGACCCGGTACTGACTCGGAACTGGCCGAGTTATCAAGATGGGAGAACCGGATCCGCTCCGATTAGAAATCGATCCGAAAATTTTCTCGGTTTTTCGGGTCGATCCGGTTCGGGTCAACTGGGTCGACCCGGTCTGTGTTCAGCCCTACATTTTGTAATTATAATTTGAGTTCTATGAATAGTTAATTTGATATATTAGTTTTAATATTTAAATAAACTAAAATATAATTATGAAATTTAAAAAGTTGATTTGATAGATTAGCTTCTACGAGTGTTTGGACCAAATATGAGAATCAAAATGATAAAATATATTTTTTTGAATTAGATAATAAATAAATTAAATAAAAAAGTATGATAACTAATTCTTAACGTATATGTGAAATAATTTATTATAAAAACAGAAAAGATAAACAATATTAAATTATGAAATTTTATTTAATAAATACTTTAGTGAACTCATTTAAATAAGTTGTTATTTTAATTAACAAATAAGGTGTTAAGTTAACTTTTATATTTAAATGATTGAGTTAACTAATAAAAAAATAAATTTTCAAAATTAAAATGAATTATTTAGATAATAAAATTGAAAAAGAAAATAGTTTGTTGGAAAGAGTGGAGAGACAAAAATGATAAAACAAAAATTAAAACTTAAAATAAATTATAAATATATTAAAAAAATAATTTGTGAGAGAGAGAAGAGAAAAAAAATAAAAGAAAATGCAAAAGAGAGGGAGAATTAATTTGTGAGAGAGAGGGAAGAAAAAAAAAGATATCCAAAAAAAAAGAGAGGAGGTTCACTCGATTTATCATTTTCAAAAGCTTCTATGGAATGAGTTATGTAATACTCGATTTCAACCTTTTAGTGCCTCCTCGAAAATTGTTCGGAGCTTTATCCTTTGGCAAAATTAATTGAAATTATGTTCTAGTTTTAACTTGATTTCGATTGCCAAATTGTATAGACACTTGTCATAGACTTTTAATTGATTTGATCGCGAGCAAACGTTTGCAAATTCGACCTCAAAATTGAAAGTCTGCAACGGAAGTGACAAGGAGCAGATCGTCCTCACGGAGAAAAAACACTCCGCAAGAACATTAAATCCTGTTTTAATTTCCATTTGGGGCTTTTGTTTGTTTGGATGGAAATCATTTCCTTCATTTCATTTTTTTTTATATTTGGAACAAATAACATAAAAGATGTTTGACCGAAACTGAAGAGCAAACAGAAAATAAAATAAAAATAATAAAGTGATTTTTTTTGTTTTCCCATTCTTGATGTCGGGAATAAAAGGATAAAAAAATAAAGTGATTTTAGACTTTTATAAATAATAACAAATATGAGATTGTATTACGTTATCATAATTCATTTGGTTTGTAAATTTATATTTAGTGTAATAGATGGAGACTCAATATTGTGCTAGTCATGTGCAACTTCAATAGTAAAGTGAGTTCCTTATTCAAATCTATTTTAGACTTCGTTTGTTTAACTAAAAATAAATTATTAAAAAATATTTTTTTAGGAAAACAAAATCTAAGATATTAATTTATTTTTATATGTGTGATAGGTGATTTTAAATATAAGTGAAAAATTATCTCGAAAAATATATGAATGATAAATTAGCGAGAGAAAAATATTTCCCATCTGTAAAAGAATAAATTATTTTCTAATTTTTAATATACTTTTCTGATCAACAGAAAATTCTTTCCAAGATTGATCTTCTTATGATTATTAAACACTAATGAAATAAATTGTTAAGATAAATAGTTTTTAGAAAAAAAATCTAGGAAATTAATTTACTTTTATGTGTTTGATATGTGATCCTAAATATAGGAGAAAAAATAATCATAAATTAGCGAGAAAATTATTTCTCATCTTTGAAAAGGTAAATTATCTTTTTAATCTTTAATATACTTTTCTGATCAACAGACAATTGTATTGTTTCCAATTGATTGATTATTTTATGATTATCAAAATAGTTTTATCAAAACAAACGGAGCCTAGTTGACTATTATGCTTTTCTGTCGGCATTAAGTTGTATAAATATTTGATGATTACAAGTAAAGATAACCATAAATCTCACAAAAAGAAAGATAAATTTATTGTATGTCCATTTGACGTTACGTAATTTAGCAAAATTTGATAATGATATAAACAACCCTTGATGCATCGTGAAACTTATGTTATTCAATCAAATTGCTGGAACAAACATATCATCATCAGTAAACGCGTATGCGCATTTCATCTGATGCCATTTTTTTCCCAAATGCCATACCAATCCAAAAATAAGGATTATCAGTCGTTTATTCTAAAATAAATCATGTGGATAATTTTTTTTACTTCACACATCCAAGACATCCACAAACAAACAAACAACAACAAAGCCTTATCCCACTAGATGGGGTCGGCTACATGGATCATATGACGCCATTGCGCTCTATCAGTAATCAACATCCAAGACATCAATGATCATTAAATCATGATATGTCCAACTATGATACAGCAAAAAAGAGATAACATATCAATAAAAAAAAGTTGAATTAAATTTCTATCTTCATGTTAAAATAAATATACTACGCTGGACACTCCACATGATGAAGCAAAAAGTGCTCCCATTTCCGGAGCTTCCAGATATGCGGCCTAGTTCAAATGCCCACCGAATAAGAAATGCCCTTGAGTAATTGAACTTTGAAGGTGCAATAATACATCTCAAATACCATGCGGATGCATCATCACATAACCGGTCAGCATCTAGAGCTGCTTCAGAAAGTATATTACAGGATAAAGAAACAGAAAAAAAGAAGCGGAAAATAAAGGAACAAACGAAGAATGATAAGTTCTTACAACTATTTTTTTTACGAGGGCATAAATGAAACCTTGCTGGTTCTTTCGTGAGACATTGTGCTTACAAGATTCTGAAGTCGAGCTTACAATTTAGTACAGAATGATGTCCAATCCGTTTACCAAGGATTATATCTAAGGCGATATGCATAGGCAGAATCATGTCCAATCTCTAACGAGATGGTTCTGCATGCTTGTTAACAAACAATTTTCCTATATCTTCGGTGACCACATTACTCCTGCCAAAGACAGATAAACACCCATCAGAACTCGAGCTTAATATTTTTTCTCCAAGACAAAGGAGTTACATGACCATGGAGCAGCCATAATAAACCTTGATAGCTGCAGTGACACAATAAATGAAACAAAGTATTCAGGAAGAAAGTGAAAAAATAGAAAGGAGAAAAGCAAACCCAGGTTTCTTTTCTGATTTGATATTTTTTTTATTTTTAGCAAGAAATTTGATGGATCCAATATATAAAATTCAATATGCAAAGACAAAAGACACGCGACAAAAAACAACCTTCGGTATCTTTGCTGAGAATGATTTTCCGCCAGCAAGCAATTTCATGGATTTACTAATATATTATATCAACTCTGCTTTCAAGAAAAGATGTGGAAATAACTATCACACGGTTAACGAACTTTAACATTAAAAAGAGTAATGAATTTCAAGCCTACCATCAACTAGTTTAATCATATGTGTAAGTTACGACTATATAGTTTGATCAATGCTTCAATGATTTCTTAAATAAGACTAATACACCAGTTAAGAACTAACCTTCCTCTTAGCTGTGGAGGGACAAGTAGGCCGCCAGCTGTGTCAGGTGCATTTCTTAAATGGGAAGGTTGCCCTCTAGGATGTTTGCTAGACGTTCGAGGAAAATCTGAACCATTTGATTCTCTCTTTCGAGATGTACTTTCATTCATAGCGGCAGCAACTCTTGAAGAGTGATCACTACCAGCAATTTGATGAGACTGAAAAGATGGAGATGCAAATAGAGATGACACATCTGGAAGTCCTTGCAATGATGGTGGCGGCAAGGGGGTAGCATCTGGGATTTGGTATGATGCCGCAGAAGAGCTACTACAGATGGTTAAAGAAAATTATCAATATTTATAAGTCTGCAACAATCGTCATAAAAATATACAACTGCGCCACTGGCAAAATGCACAAACTGGGAATTAAGGGCCATCATGCCAAACCCCTTAAAAAGAGAAACTCTTTAAGCATGCTACCAGAATTGGAATCACTTGCTTATCTATGTCCCTATTGCTGCTCAATCAAATCCCTAACCATGAAGATCTATGTTAGCTTTGAACTTTCAACACAACACATGTTCTGATCAACTCTGTAATTAATTAAGATACTTAAGAGATCAATGTAGATTTTGCTAAAATTTTGACTCCAATATAATAGCTTGCTACAACAAAGGAAGTGAAGATAAATGTCAAGGGAAAGGCAACTGCCATGTGCAAAGAATGCAGCATATCCTATGTGTCAAATTGAGGACTAAATTAACTTTGCCAAACTTGACAAAATGAGCATTTATTCCATAAGCTGAGAGATATGACATTGATAACAACTTCAGTTATACAAAGGACGAAGAGGCCGCAAAATAAAGAAATAAAGTACTAGCTTTTCCTACAAAATAATATTCTACATAGTTTTTGTAGTTTGCAATATTTCTTCACAAGAAAAATAAAATTTGACATGCTCGCTTGTGATCCAAAGGATTTCTAGTATGTTCATACATTTGCAAGTAAATATTACTTCCATACTCGGGTACCCAAAAAAAGAAAGATTACTTTCATACTCAATTTCAATGCCGACCTAAAATATCAATAGTTTCCTTTAAGTTGCACCACAGCTGCTAACAATATCTACCAAATTAAGACAAAAAGATATTGACACATAATGGATTTCCATTGATCACTTTTTGGCCTTTGAAAAATGGTCACAGCAGAAAAAGAAATGCAAATATCAAACTTTCGGCATGAACCATCATGAAAAAACAGATTCGTGGGTTTGATTAATTGCATTTTGCAGGTTGGACCATTGGAATTTGATTCAACCCTGAACCTCCAAAAGTTCTAGAAACAAACAGCAAAGCATGCATTTGGTTTAGAATTGGACATACAACCATAAAAAGGGAATAAAAAGGAATTATGGTTTGTGCCAAAGATCACTCATCACAGGCCAACAATCACATACAGGACATTTCATATGAGATCAACTGCTCCAAAACTACAATGGAACAAGACTAAAAGGATAACTTTGCCCTTTGTTCTTTAAGAACTATAATTCAGGACCTTTTCCATCATACTTTCATACAAACAAAATCTTGTCGCAGAGCAGAGGAATTACTCATTTTGTTGGTTGTGAGGGAGAGGATGTGATGACAATGGTGGTGCAGGTGAGGGAAGCGCGGGAGAAGTGGCAGCAGCAGAGTTCTCTTTTTCTTCAGATGGTTTATCCTCTTCATCTTCTTCAATTGATTCATCATCAGAAGCGGCATAATCTACCAATGGCATCCTTCCTTCTCTTTCTCCTCCACAAACTTTTTTCCATGTTAAAAAAATGAGTTTAATACTAGGCAAATAAAAAAAAATCAAGAAGGAAAGAAACTTAACATTTAGAATATCTATCTAAATTTTCCTAGGTATTACTTAGCAATATCATCTTACAATAACAACCAAATCAACTCTTAGATGAACTAATTGATACTTTCATTTCTCTTATGGAGATCTTATAAAAAAAAAGATTCTCTTATGGAGATAAAGGGTTCAAGTTCAAATGAGACTTTTTATTTTCTATTAAACACTCCTTTACTAATGTGCCAAGAAAAAATTCCTTGTACTCAGCCCATGGACCTCCTTTTTTTAAAAAGCCCATGTGCCTCACTTTGTAAACAAAAGTATCTTAACACAAAAAAAAGTGATGATGAATACCAAAGCAAAAACCTATTTCCACTTGTAAAAGACGAGATACATACTATGCACTCCTATATTGACAGTTGGAAGCAAAGGATGCCAAATATTAAACTAACATTGCAAAAATTTAACAATTGTATTACCTAATCCAGAAACTGTGGGGTAATATTTAATACCAAGTAACAATCCTCACTTACATAATGGAAGGAACGTCAACAGGGGAAAGGATAAAGTATTATTTTTTCTTACATTTGATATCATTTCTAAGATAAATTAGATGCATTACCTATTATCCTAAAAGCTAAGACAATAGAAAGAGCATCTTTATATTCTTAACATTCCTATCATGTGTAGGTTGCTGACAACTTTGGACTAACCCAAAGCCCAACACATGGACCTTTTGGGAGGAAATTAATTTTTAATACGAGCTCATCGAGGTTTGAACTCAGAACCTCGTACTCTGATGACATGATAAATTAGATGTGATACCAACTATTCTAAAAGCTTAACCGATAGGAAGAGCATCATCATTAGATTTATATTATTAATAATTTCTTTTTGAGAGAACAAAGGATGATCGACAATCATCCAACTTTATGTGACTATCTATAATTTGTTTCATCTGGTACCAAAATTATGTAGGAGAAAGGAATTATATTATCCCCAGCATACTAGAAATTAATGTATATATAACAAATTAAAAGATGGTAATTATTAACCTCAAAAAGACAAAAAGCTAATGAAGTTCATTATTTTTTGAACCCATATTTATAACAGTAGGTAATGATGACCTATTACAGGCAAGGTTGTCAAACTCGTAAATCGGAGTCGACACGGAAAGACCGGGTGAACACATAAAGTGTGAGATCGTAGCACGACACGCCCGATTCTACCAAAATTACATAAAATATTATATGTAATTATGTATATTAATTTGTAAAAAAATAAGAAGTTTGGGAACAAATTGGTAACTTATAGTCTGTAAATCGATAACAAATTAATAATAAATACATACTACAATTCAATCCTATAAACTGCTTCAATACTTCAATTTTAAAAATGTGGGACCACACGTTCTGCTGCTTGCCTTTTCTGCTCAAACAAAAGAGGACTCTTCTGCCCTCTTCGAGCAAAAGAGTCGCTCTTTGTCCTTCCTTTTCTGCTCACGAGCAGAAGAGGACAGCCATGGAGGAGCATC
>LTAE01000258.1:71473-97970 GCA_001647135.1 Pontederia paniculata | reverse complement strand
ATGTGTGTAACTCCCAAAAGCACACATCAGCACCTAACAAAATATTCTTCTCGAGACATTATCGACTTACTTCTTTGACTTTACTTTTGACCAATGGGTTGATTAACATTATGGACATATCATGCGGATTTAAAACAAAATATATAATTCAATAAACTAGCCAAATAAAATATTCTGTTACATGGTTTAACAAAGAAAATACATAACTAAATAAAAGATTCATTAAATTCTAATGTAAAGTAGATTTGACTGAATCTCGACTAATCATGTGCAAGCCACCACATCAAAAACGTTCACATTGCATGTACCATCACCTATTCGTATTCCTATTCACCTACAAGATAAAAAATAAAGGAGACAATTGTCCTATGAGTGATGATGCTCAATACGTAAATGAAATAAACAATAAGGAAAAACCATATGTGAAGATTATATTAGAAAATCAATTTCACAATCAATTACTTCACTTTACCTTGTATTCTCGTCGCATTATTTCTTTTGTTACAATAACCTACTGCCCTTTTTGGTTAAATTCAATCATTATTTTTCATCTTTCCATTAATCCACCGGAGGCAAGAACATCAATTGTATCTCTCATGCAAATAATCTCATAGGTTTGATGTGTTCAAGCCCTGTTAATACTTTATTTTGGACCGCTTCCTTCTTTTTTATTTATCTTTGCCTTAAATTGTTTAGATATTATAATCTTTAATGAGCCTTTTACTAATTGTGAAGGTCATTGGTTTTGATCTCGATGCTAATAAGGTTAGCTAGGTCTTGTGTCTCTCTCTAACCTGATAAAACTCATGATCACTAGTTCTCGAAGGAACTCTTAGTTCCCAAAGGAATTAGCAATGCTCCTCTAAGGAACTCTTAATTTTTGGAGGAATCCTTAGTTCCCGAAGGAACTAACAATACCATATGTCTGAGATTTATTAACAATTTATCGAGAACCAACTCATACCCTTCACAAATAAATTCAATCACATGCATTATTCATTTTAACCCTATATTCTAGGTTATGACTCATACAATCATCATTAAACAACACAAGAGGATGAATCGATGATTACCATAAAGCAAAATGGACTCATATTTATCAAATATCAGGGAAACACAATCCGAGTTGAAATTGAGCATGGCTCGTTTTCCCAACAATTTAGTCCACGGATAACATTTGACAAGACATGAACCACGTCAGATGATATACGAGCTGAGTCATGTGTCTTTCATTTTGATCTTGGCGCAACTGATTCGAGGTGACCCACTTTGTGTTTGCTCCACTTTTTGGTTCGTGTTCAAGATGACACGGTTCGTGTTGGGACAACATTATCCATGTTCAGGAGAAATATTCTACTTCTAGGGTTTTTGTGTTACGCCTTCTTCAATTCTTAGGAGCGCGGTCCGTGTCATGGTGTGACGTTGTCCATTTTTGTCTCTGATGTTGTCCGAGGAACGTGACTTGTGTATGGTGTAACATGGGTCATCATCTTTGGTCGGTAGGAACATGACCTGTCTCAGGAAACAACATGAACTGTGTCAAGTGTCGACGCCACCTTTGATTTGAGGAACACGGTCCTCGTCCGGGTGCAACGTGGTTCGTTTATATCTCCAATATTGTCCAAGAAATGCGTTTTGTGTTTGGTGTGACACAACTCATCATCTTTGATTGGCAAGAACATGACCTATGTCAAGGAACAACATGACCCGTGTCAAGTGTCGGCACCGCCTTAGATATGAGGAACATGGTCTGCGTCCGGATCAATGCGATCTATTTCCCCATGCTTCGGTGTTGGATGAGGGACATGACTCGCGTCCTGAGCAATGCGGTTGTTCCCATTGCATCGAAAACATTATTGTCAGAACCGAACCGGACCGGACCGACTGGTTCGACCGGTTCGACCGTCGACCGATGCCTAGTTCGGTCCTGGTTCGATGCAAAAATCGGGTAAGGAGTTGGACCGGTCAAAACCGGTCAAGAACCGGAAAAATAACGGGCGAACCGCTTGAACCGGCCATTTTCAATGAACCGGCCGGTTCAAGCAAAAAAAAGAAAAAACAATTGGGTTGAAAAGAGAAAGTGGGCTTTGGAGATTAATGGGCCATGAATAAAACTATAGTTAAAAGCCTTTTAAATCAATTTGTATTTCTTTTTCGTTTTCTTTTTAATTATGAAAGAATTCTTTACTTGATATTTGTGTTTTAATAAATAATTATTTAAGATATATGTTTATTAATAATTTTTGTATCAAATAAAATGTTAATTGATCATAACTTTTGAAAATAAATTTATTTTTTGTTCATATTTAATCATTTATTTATGACTCTTTTATCTAAATAATAAATCATATTTTAATTTAATATTTTTTAATAGTATCCGGTTCGATCATCCGGTTTAATCGGTTCAACCGGTTAAACCTAACTCGGAGGCTCCTTTGGGTCGACGTCCGGTTCGGTTCTGACAACATTGATCGAAAACGACCTTGTCAAGTGAGACATGGTCCTTGTTCGGTTCCCAAGTTGTCCGTGATGGTTGTACATCTTCTTCTTTCCGATGTCTATTAGAGCATATAGTTAACGCTTCTTAATAATTATAACTTTAAAATAAGAACTCTAATCTACTTTCAATCTTCATAAAAATCCTTTATTCTATCATACACCTATGGAAAACCCTAGTGTTGATCCTCCTAACTACATACCTTTTTTGTATTGGTCGATCCTTGGCGTTGAACCTCGTCTCCTCTTGTTCTCTGAGTTCCTTGANTGAACCGGCCATTTTCAATGAACCGGCCGGTTCAAGCAAAAAAAAGAAAAAACAATTGGGTTGAAAAGAGAAAGTGGGCTTTGGAGATTAATGGGCCATGAATAAAACTATAGTTAAAAGCCTTTTAAATCAATTTGTATTTCTTTTTCGTTTTCTTTTTAATTATGAAAGAATTCTTTACTTGATATTTGTGTTTTAATAAATAATTATTTAAGATATATGTTTATTAATAATTTTTGTATCAAATAAAATGTTAATTGATCATAACTTTTGAAAATAAATTTATTTTTTGTTCATATTTAATCATTTATTTATGACTCTTTTATCTAAATAATAAATCATATTTTAATTTAATATTTTTTAATAGTATCCGGTTCGATCATCCGGTTTAATCGGTTCAACCGGTTAAACCTAACTCGGAGGCTCCTTTGGGTCGACGTCCGGTTCGGTTCTGACAACATTGATCGAAAACGACCTTGTCAAGTGAGACATGGTCCTTGTTCGGTTCCCAAGTTGTCCGTGATGGTTGTACATCTTCTTCTTTCCGATGTCTATTAGAGCATATAGTTAACGCTTCTTAATAATTATAACTTTAAAATAAGAACTCTAATCTACTTTCAATCTTCATAAAAATCCTTTATTCTATCATACACCTATGGAAAACCCTAGTGTTGATCCTCCTAACTACATACCTTTTTTGTATTGGTCGATCCTTGGCGTTGAACCTCGTCTCCTCTTGTTCTCTGAGTTCCTTGAACGTAATATCTATTCTTCATATGGATGGTGTCTTCTGCACTTCTAATCCACCACCAAAGGATTGAGACACATAGAGGCTTGTACTGGTTGAAATAATGACTTAAGGCAGAAATAATTCGTGGCCTTTAGTTTATATAGAGGAGTCATTAAGCTCGAGATAGGTTTAAATGTCATCAAATTTGAAATTCTAATTCAACTACGTTAGGACTCTATTACGTAGACACGATGTAGTCTGTCTCCTACTCAGACACGGTCCCGTCTTCCCTTTTCCTATCGATTTCCTATTGCTTGGGTGGAACATGGTCCGTGTCCCTCGGGGACAAGATCCGTTTTTTCTTCCTATTCTTCCAATTCTACCCTACCTTATTCTCCGGTGCAACATGGCTTGCGTTCAAACTAGACATGGCCCGTGTTGGCACATTTTCCCCTCTTTTTATTTTTTGTCCAAGGCATTAGAGTGAGATCCTAATTAATTGATTTTCCAGTATAATTAACATTTTGATCTCTAGTGCACAATCCATATTTAGTTTTGTGATTCACCATTAATTCCCACGATTAAATTGTGGAGTCGTGTTTTAAACAACAGTACACATGTCGTCCTTAGAAATAGTACCAAATATTCCCAATTTTCTTAAGCAATTAGAAATCTTGCTCTTCTGTACATGCATAAATGGTACTGGTTGCTACAATATATGAACACCTATTTTTAATGATATGTGCTATCTGGACCGGCTTTAGAACTTTTTTCGATCCACGATCGTGAGACCCATCGGTAATCTAGGGCTACTAACACCCGACTAATCCACTCGAGCGCGCTAGTTAATGGTAAACCCTGGCCAAATTGGTGACTCCGGAGTTCGAACTTGGGACGATTAGCTCCCTTGTCCCTCAACCCGAGACACAGATCCGCTAACTGTCTGTGCCGACTGATCTTGGTTGACTGACTTTAGGACATGAAATATCAACGTACAAATATCTATTTTCGAATACGAAAAAGAGTGGTCAAATTCCGCTCCATGCATGCATTTTACATCTACTAGAGTAAAATCAATTAATATAAATTATTTAAAATATTTATTAACCTTTTTGAAATAATTATTCTTATTTTTTTACGTGACATTTGATATAAGACTTTATTACTTATACATACATACATACATACATACATACATACATACATATATATATACATATACATATACATATATATATATATATATATATATATATTATATATGTATTACCTTTCTTTTTTCACCATAAAATAATTTGACATATTAAGCTTTTATAAATAGAATTGATTATATTTTTATATTTCTAGGAAAACTATAACTCCAATAATTATATTAAATTATACTTTTATTTTTTTTTTCTTAACTTACTTGAGTTAGGATTTTTTCTTACCCATTTAGTCTTGTTTCCATGGATAATTAATTTCAAAGAAAATAAGATCTTATTTTTCTTAAGTACTTAATTAGGACTCTGTAAATAATTCTTATTTTCTTTAGGAGTCTTACTTTTTATAAATAATTAGTTACTTGAATTAGGAGTAATGTGGTTCATAAGTTACTTGAATTATGATTCTTTATAAATAATTATTATTTTCTTATTTTCTTTACTATTCTTACTTTTTTTAAAAAATAGTTAGTTACTTGAATTAGGTGTGATATGATATTAGACTTAAGATAAAATTTTATACACATTCATAACTGAATTTTTTTACCAATAGTCGTTTTAATAATTTTATTAATTTAAAACTATTATTTATGTTTTTTCTTTTTTATTTCAAAAATTATGAACGTGACATGTGGCATTGAACTCTTTATTTTATTTCAAAGATAATAAAAAAATATTTTTCTTATACTTAAATTATGTCTCTTTATAAATAATTCATATTTTCTTTAGGACTCTTACTTTTTTTCTATAAATAATTAGTTACTTTATTATGTGTAATGTGGTATGATATTGTTCTCCTATAGAGTAAAGATAATAGAAACTATTATACAAATACATAACTAAATTTTTTTATCAATAATCTTTTTAATAATTTTACTAATTGAAAACTAGTAAGCTATTTAATTTATTATACAAAAATAAAACTAACTTTTTTTTTTCAAAAATAAATTACTTATATCAGATTTAATATTAACCATCAAACACCTTATTGACATGTATAAATCAAAAAGTGATTTACACACTCATTAAATATATATATATATATATATATATATATATTTGTTACACTGAATGCACCTAATTATGTATTTACGCTAATATCATATAGTAAATAATTAATTTGCTTATTATTATTATTATTTGAGAAATATCATTTGTTTATATTTACGACAACTCTTAAATTTTATTGACTTATATCAAATTATAGAATTATAAATAATCCATATCACATTTTAAACAGACATAACTTATTTTGATATTCATAATAATATCATATCAATATTTTAATAATATTTAAACATGGTTTAATTTGATTTATTACGTTCTCCAAAGTCCAAACGTCTTCTTAGAACTTTGACATCTCCTTATATAATAAAATAAGGTCATTTGGTTGGTCTAAAAAGTTGACTATAAAAAATATAATACTAAATTAGATTAGATAAAAAAAAGCGAACTCGGTCCTATTCCCATATTTCATAAAAGTGTTACGACCTTATTTTATTTATTCAATCAAGATGAGTTTTTTTATTATTGAGTGATTTTTTTTAAAAAAATTACGAATCTAGATTATGACATCCAAAATGATTTTTGAATTTTGAGATATATATTAGTTATTATTTTCCATTAACGGCCCTTACCTTCCAATATGGCACAACTATACCTAATCTGTGTGTTCCCTTTCTCATATCCCTGCATGGTTGTCAAGATATCAAGTTTATGATCCTTATATTCATGGAGGAATATTCATATATAAATCATAATAGATCTCGATCTAAATTTGAGAATTTTATTGATAAAATTTTAATAAATTTTAATTTATTTTGTATGATCTTATAATTTTATCCGATCATATACGATTATAAATATTTTAATCATTTAAAAATAAATATTTTTTCATATTTTGATATTATATTTATTTATTTTGGATATTATTTTTTTAATTTTTTATTTCACCGTTAATTTAATGGATATCAATTTTTTCTCTCTTACTTTTTTTTTTATTTTTCATCGTAAATTTAACATCTTATAATTAAAAAGTTAAATAATATGGTATTACCAACTTAAATAGAAAATGTTTTTATTTTTTTCTTAATAAATATAAAATTTAAAAAATAATAAATTTGAGATGATAATTTATTTTTTTCACTCAGTTTGAATAAATGTTAGTATCTCTAAGGCCCCGTTCGAGACAAGCATAAAACTAATATAAATTAAGAAGAATATTCATTTTTTTATTCTCTTAATATGAATAAAATTTATTCTTTTGATGATATTCTAGTGATGTGTTTAGGTTACTTAATTTATATTTTAGTAATAAAAAATAGATAGGATTTGATTGAAATGAAAAAAATAGTAATCTTTTATTATAGATTTTTATTAAATGTAATTACGGATTTATAGAAAGTATTAATTAAAATTAATTAATAAAATTCTAATTATTAAATTAAATAATGATAATAATTATTAGCAATAATTCTAATTATATAAAATAACACATAACTAGTATTTATTTCATTTACAATAAAATATTAACTACTAAATAATCATGATATTATAGTAATTAACTAATACTTGCATAGACTAGTTAATATTTGACATCATTGTATTTTAAAATATATTGCAGAAGCCTATATATATAAATATATATTGCAGCATGGTACTAAAGTTTGCATCACATAATATTGATTAGAGAGCAGTTCTGGTATTATGATGTTAGATAAGAATTCATGAATTGAACAGGAATGATTAAGGAAATTGGTCCAAAGAGAATCAAACTGTCACCATTTTAACACTTTAAAAATCACAATAATGCATGATTGAACTACAGGGTTGGCGCAATGAGTTATACACAAAAGAAACAATGAAGATAGATAATTTTGGGTTAAGAATGAAGATAGATACTTGATGATCTCTCTTGCACTTTGAAAACACAAACAAACCTCCCAATATAACAGAAGAAACAATGAAGATAGATATTGATGATCTCTCTTGCACTTTGAAAGCACAAATAAACCACCCAATAAATACTTCACATGCAAAAGATGAAACACTCTAGGGAATAAAAATTAAGGCCATGTTTGGCAAGTAGAATCGAGGTTCTTCGGATTTTAGTGAATAATT
Organism: Pontederia paniculata; assembly: GCA_001647135.1. NCBI lineage: Eukaryota > Viridiplantae > Streptophyta > Magnoliopsida > Commelinales > Pontederiaceae > Pontederia > Pontederia paniculata. Next base: position 90,154 of record LTAE01000258.1, on the reverse strand, counting down.
TGATTTGATAGATTAGTTCTAATAGTGTTCGGATGAACTAAAATGTAATGATTATATCTAGGTTCTAATGGATGTTTGGATAAAAAAGGAGAACTGAAAATCTAAATATTTTTTTAATAAAAAATAAATTTAATTAATTTTAAAAATTACGGTAAGTAAGAAAAATTAATCACACGCATTAATATTTTTATATTTTTTTAAAAAATGATTAAATTATTAAAAAGAATAATTAATAAATAATATAAAATAATCTCACAAATTAATATTTTCATAAAATATTGATTAGCATTAATTAATAAAATATAAAACTAATATCATGAATTAATAATAACAATTTCAAAAAAACAATTTTTAAAAATAAAAAAAGTATACTAAAATATAATCTGTATTGTAAATTAAATATAAGGTAATAAATATTTTCTTATGAATAAAATATAAAATTATTCTCATGAATAATATAATCAAACAATTTATAAATTTATTTTAATCTCATATATAAATTAATAAAATATTATCATAAAAATAAGTAGTTAAAAAATATAATAGGATAATTAATAATTTTATAGTTATATTATTAAGTTAAAAATAAATTAAAATTTGTTATTTAACATTAAAATTTGAATAAAGAAAAAAGAAGAAGAAATAAATGACGACAAATAAAAAAAAAGGTTGCAACAGCAGCATTTAATGCTGTATAGAACCTGGTCATATGACCTCAGGTTCTATCATTGGTTTCTGTGTTCGGTTCTGCCAATTCTCAATTGGTGCGTTTTAAAAACGACGTGACGGAACCTGAGGTCACGTGACCTCGGGTTTCTACCGACGGAAAAGCAGGAATCGACGGTTCCTGCACCACGTGTTGCAACAACAACATTTAATGCTGCTGTTGCAGGCTTTTTTTTATTTAGACACCGGTTTTTTTTTTTTTGCTTTTTTTTAACTTTGCATAATAACTTTTAGTTAATACTAACTAAATATATAACTATAAATTATTAATTATCTCATTATATTTTTAACTAATATTTTTATGAAAATATTATTGTTAAAATAATATATTGTGAGTTTATTTTTTATTGTTTTTTAATAAGTTTAGCCAATATATTTTATAAATTATATTTTATGAAAATATTACTCTATGATATTAATTTTATATTACTTAATATATTTTTTAAATTAAAATAAGTTTTATCTTTATCGAAAATATATTTTATATTTTCGGTTCTTACTTTTTATCCAAAGACCCCTATAACCTATCTATAATCATTACATTTTTAGTTCATCTAAACACAACTAGAATTAATCTATCACATCAAAGAACCCGGAGAACATCTGGTTCTCTATCTAAACGCACCGAATGTGTTTGACAGAATCAGACAGAACCTGATCAGAACCTAGTCAGGTTCTTATGACCAAACAGAGCCCAAGAGTCTGAAGATGAACCATTCATAATATAATTGTCAATGTTCACACATTGAATACCAAATTTTGTTCAAGCATATACAACCTCATGACACCAAAAGTTACACTTTTCAAGGACACCAAAAGTTTGGGTAACTAATAAGAACGATAGTTTCTATTATAAGATGATACCAACAAGAAGATTAAGCACATTCCTTGGTAAAATCAGCAAACTCAAAGCAGAAAAAAATACCTTGAAACCATCGTTGTGACAACTCCGACGAAGATCGACGAATCCAATAGCTCGTCGGCGAAGGCGACGAGCGAAAGAAGGGCGCTCTGGAGCCAAATCTCGGACCCTGCATCCTAGCGGCGATGACGACCATGGCGGTGGGGGAAATTACAAGCTTCGATCAGACTCACTATGGAGGCAATTTCTAGGGTTTCATATCCGACTGCATGGAAGAAAAGGAGGATGAATATGAGAACAAAGACGTGAATACATTGAAGGATGATACAATGGGAATAGTTGCGAGGTTTTAATTTCACCGGTCTTGACGTCGAGATCCACTCTTATTGAGCGCTCTTTTGATCGTCGACGACGAATGCAACACCGACGATGCATCACTACGGTTCCAACAAAAGCATGGAATAAGTTTACTATCCTTTTGGCCTTATGACAATTAGGAAGAATATTTTATTCTTACCTTTTGGAAAGAATAAAGATGAAATATTCATGTAATATTATTTTTGTGATGTGTTTAATTGATTTATTAATATTTTAATGGTTAAATTAAGTATTGTTTGATTGAAATAAATACAAGAAAAAAAATAAAATAATTAATGTGATAAAATTGTAATTTCATATTTATTTAAATTAGTAATTATCTTATTTAATAAAATAACCATAATAATACAGTGATAAATATTGAGTTGAATAAATAAATAATGAGAAATAATGAGAAATTATTAATACTAAGATAATTTGTAACAATACAAATAAATATATTTATAATAATGTATAAATAGATTATTTTATTTATTTTAATAAAATCTTAACTGCTAAATCATTATGATATTTTATAGTAATTAATTAATATTTGCAATCACTATTAATATTTCATATTATTATATGAGGCATATTAGCGTGCATACACAAATTGTGTATGCACGGTGCATGCACACACTATGGGCCTTTGAATTAGTATCACTTTCAATCTGATGGCCCAAAACACAGACAATCTGCATCATTGGATTAAAATGATACTGTTCTAAAGGCCCAGAATGCCATGTATGCACGGTGCATACACAATTTTTGTATGCACGCTAATATTTCTCTTATTATATATTTTAATGATATATTATTACCCACTAATTGTGATATTAGAATGATTAATTAATACTTAAAGTTGTATACTTAAATATTTATATTTTCATATTTTATTATCATTTATGTACAATGTTATCCTTTTGAGCATAACTTAATAATTCCCAAAGCCTAATAAATGCTAAAATAATTTTAATAATTCAAATAATTATCCAATAATATATAGTTAGTCAACTTTGTTTTTTTATAAAATATAAATTATTAGATAATTATGATTAGTATAATAATTAACTAATATTTGCAATCACTACTAAGTATTTCCCACTATTCTATTCTTAATAATATATTATTACCATCTTAGAAAATAATATACTATTTCTAATCATTATGTTAATATAATGATTAAATAATACTTAGATGTATATATCTAAATACTTATATTATTATTTTTCTTATCATTATGTATATATATCATTACACAATGTCAAAACCTAATTGATGCCAAAACTTAGTTAATAAAGTTGATCATACATTTATTAGTCTAAAAAAAACTGAATAAGAAAAAATGTTGAAACAATAAAAATGTTCTTGCCATTAGCAATAATATTTTGTTCTCATTTTGAGAACAAAGTTTAGTAGTTTCTCACATTTCAAGATAGTTTTATTTTTGGGTAGAATAGTTTGTTCTTATGTATTTTAAAAAATGTTTGGATACAAAAATAAAAAAATATTCATGTGGTTATTCTCATACCAAGCAAGTCTTTTATGTTTCCGTGTGCAATTTTGTGCATCTTAACTAAGCAAAAGAAAAATAAAAGGAACGTCCCACAAATCGTCATAATAGTTATTTTAGATTGAAAAAAAAATAATGCAACATTCTTTTCTTTTTTTACGGCTTTCACTAATTATAATTTAAATGCTTGAAAAATTATAATATAATAAATTATTAAAAGTTTAATTTATTCTGAAAATTAATTATTTCTAGAAGTTTATAAATTTTTAAAAGTAACAAATATAATTATAATCAATGATTCAAATAAATTTTTAAACATTAATGACTTTTTAAATTACAGTTAATAAAAATTGTCGGAAGATCCTGTATAAGATAGCTTACACGTGTTTGCCATGGATGTCATTTTTTCCTTAAATAAACAATATACGTAGGGTGTTGATTTCAATAAAAAAATCCTATAATTTTCAGTTTTTTTTAATTCATTTTTTTATATTTTCAAAATCCAATTTCTTATTAAATTTATATTTCTAATAACATTTAGAAACATTTTGCTATATGAATTGACACTCATCACATGTTTATATATCATTATTTATGGTTGATAAATTTATGCTGATATGTATTTATTTAGAGTTTAATTGAGTAATTTCTTATATATTAAAAGTATTAAAAAATACAAATATATGATTTTAAAAATTATTTAGGAATGATTTTTGTTTTAAATTTAACCTAAAAAAATTTAGATTTTTATGTCAACTTATATTTTGATGTATTTTACATCCCTATTATATAAAAAGGATAATATATCTTCTATATATTGTGATAATTCTTATTCCAATGGATAATAATTTCTGGTCTTATTATTGGTTTCTTTCGTCACTTTGGTATTCTTCTTTTCGCGTTCGTGTGAATTAAATGAAAGAAGAGATTTATCGAGAAAAAAAAAGAATCCATTTGTTTGTGTTTTATTTGCTTATATATATAAACAAGAATGTGTCATCTAAAGTAGTATTCCATCGGTAAAATATTTCAACTTTTCTTGTTGCTCTTTAAGTTGCCTGCTAAAAGATAAGTTTTTGCATTTAGTCCCACATGGGCCAACTACGAAACAGGAAGCGCGGCGGAGGCTATAAGTAAGGAGGCGCCGCGAGCGTTAAACCATACTTACCTGGACGGGCTCAACGGGCGATCAAGTAGGCCCGTGGGCTAAGCCAACGGCCCACATTGCACTCTGTGGGCGCGCTGGTTTACCATCTCCCCAAGTGGGAGAATGGACGTCGTAATTTGTTGCAGCGGGGGTACGCGTCCGCGCGGCCCCCACCCAATTCTAATTTTTTAAATATTTTTAAATTTTATATTCTTTTTTTATAATATTGTTTAAAGTAAACCTTAAAGATGGTTTATGGTCCGTGTTATGTGCGCCAACCATTATTTTAATTTTATGGACGTGTCCACATCGCAATTAGAATTACATTAAATTTTAAATCCTTATATTTTTGGTTTATGGATAAGACTAACATGCAATTAGATCCATTTGTTGTGTCAGAAAAAAGTATGCTAGAAATGAATTAATTAGTCATACCTTATAAGTACATGAGTTTTGTAATTAAAAAAAGTTTTCTCAAACATATTCCAAAGAAAGACCCTAATACGAACATATTTGAGCAGACATGTCAGTTACCACGACCATACTTTTGACGTTTATTCCGTTTTTCTTCTGTAATTATTGAGTTAATTTCATTTTCTTCTGAATTATTGTATATTTTTACTTCACCCTAAATTTTAATATTATTCATTTATCTTCCTCAGCTTTTCAAATACGGATACCTAAAATTTATTTGTTTTTAACTCTTATTTTATTTTAACTATTTAATATTAAAAATAATAAAACAAATGGGACCCACTCCTCACCATATATCCTTAAGGCCCTATTTGAAATTTATTTTTTTAAATAAAGAAAAAATAAATGATGGTAAAAAAGTAAATATATACTCTTTACATATTGTTTTCTAAATTTTGATTTTGTAACATTTTAATCACTTTGAATAAGCAGAGATGCTACAATAATAATTATAATGTTACTTTAAAAATGACGTGTTGCCTATATTGCAATATCTCAACCATCGAGTCTTATAAATTTTAAAACTGTCATAAAACTTTCTTACTGAAAACCTTGCTCTGTTTATTTTTTTCGTTATTTCAATTTTCATTTTCTCCTATAGATTATAAGTTATTCTGGGTCTTATTTCTAAAATATAAAAATACCCACTATCTTCTGAATTATTCTAATAATTTAATTTTAACCCGCACAAAAGCTTTTTGTGAGCTTTAATTTTTTATTTATCTAATTATAATGTTATCCTTTACCAATATTTGTAAATTATAAACACCTATAAAGAATATATTTGAGATAAAAAAAGTAGAATAAATAGAAACATAAAGTTTATCATGAAATTTAATTCTTTTAAAAAAATCATAATAATGATTAACAATGAATAAATAAAAAAGTTGAAGTTAATATAAAAAAAAAACTACATCGAGCTAAAGTGCAAAAGTTAGAACAGCTTGCATAGGAAAGTAAATGAGTATTTGTTGAGTTCCCACTCTGCCAATTAAGTTTCACTTGAAATATATCATGGAAATTAATGGTATAACAATTTATTATTTCAAATCAACAAATGAAACACAATTAATGATTTCACATGTACTTAATATTAATTAGTCCCATCCGGCAGATAGAAACCTAATCACGCGTGATCTACAGTAAATTAGCTTATAACTGTCACCTCGAACTTTTTATTTTCAACTTTGACAGGAATTAAGCAGTGTTTTTCTTCTTGCAAGAAATCTCGATAATATATGAGCTCATATTCAAATATTAAATTTGTGGAAAATTTTATTTTACTTTATATGATGCTTTCTATTTTTTCAATGAAGTTTGGTGTTTTAAATTTTAATAACTAATGCTGAACATGCAATGCATACATGTGTATGACATTTTTAGTGTAGCATATTTTTAATGTAGTACGTATGACGCATTAAAATTATATATTATGATGACACTTATCGGACGGTTCAATTAAACCATTGCCTATTATCTTTGTGCACCATATATAATAGGTATCCTCAAAGTTATATATAAATGTGACTTGCGTAGTCCAATGTTTTCATAATAATTTATTTCTCATTATTAAATTGGACCATCTTTTTAATTGTTACTGATTTCATTTCAACTATTAATTTTGCCGCGTAGATATTTAGTTTATAATCAATCTTAATTCTTTAATGCAATGAACTATCAGATAAGGACACCACAGGGGGTCATTTATAAAGGGCAACAACTCTAGAAGAGACGCCTTATATGAGTAGATAAGTGAATCGGCAACAATTAATTAGATTAGTAGGTATTCATGCCACCATGCAATAATCTCTACATTAAATATGAGCATTCTTTCTCACCTAGAAAATGTGGAGGGGTTCACTTTGTATTAAAGGAGAAATTGAACAGTATAAAGTCCGAGGGCTGTTGAGGCTCAATTAATGTGGATCTCTACCACCTCATGAGATGATATTAACTACATGAATTTGGCCATGATGTGTGTAATTAAGACTTGCACTATAATACACATGAGATGAGAAACAGGAATCATGAGCAATTTTGGCTTTTTGAACCCAACGCCATAATTGAATGGATAGAAGTAGCTAGCAAGAAAAGTTATGAATGCTTAGTAGGCATGAATCTATCTACCATTTCGTTCTCTTTCATACTACTACTGTTCCTTCATATTTTCTATCTTTTCTTCTTGTCAATAAGTTATCTTTTGTGCACTAAAACTTAGAGATATTATTATTTTGTTATAAATATTATTAAATTTTTACTAATTTAGTTCGAGATAAATTGCAATAACTTTTGTGCATTAAAATTGTCGATAAGTTATCTTTTGTGCATTAAAATTATTGAGAAATCACGAATAACAGAAAGAGACAGATCCACAAACATACAAAAAAATATTCACAAATTTTACGTGATGCTAAGATGAATCTCCTACGTCCACAATCGTAGCAAAGAATTTTCACTATGTTATGTTTAAAACCATCAGAGTACATAATCAGTGCTAGAGCAATCACCCACAAACTAATGAAATTATATATGTACCTCTAAAATATTATTATTATTATTATTATTATTATTATTATTATTATTATTATTATTATTATTATTATTATTATTATTATTATTATTATTATTATTATTATTATTATTATTATTATTATTATTATTTTGTTAAAAAAATATTAAAATTTTGACTAATTTAGTTCGAGATAAATTGCAATAACTTTTGGACAGACATTAATTTTTCTCTAGATATAAGCTCAGATATGCTTGATGGATTATTAACTTCTTGTCTTGCCTGTGCCAACAATAGATATGAGATTCACATTAATTACTAAACAAGACTAAAGAAGCTGAAATGTTTTTTTTCTTTTCGATAATAGGCTGAATTTTTAGTCGTAAGTATGTGAATTTTGTGTGTAACTCAAAGTTAATTTATGCATGAAGGAAATTTCTGATTACAGTAATATATCCTTGTTAAGTATTATACATAAGTACAAATACTCATGAACATATATATATATATATATATATATATATATATATAATTAGGAGTCATATATATGATAACATATATAACTAAGACACCAAAGACAGCACAGGAGCAATTAAACTTTTGCTAATTGCGATATACATATCATATATCTATATAGATATCGAACTTTCGATCATGGACTAACTCGCACACTAATCCTTGCAACACAGAAGCTTAAGCGTCGGCTTAATCGCCGTCGACGACGTCGGCGCCGCCGCCGTCGGAGACCTGTGACTCGGTGGGTGCACGAACTTGCAATTGGGGCACGACAAGGTGGCCTTGCACATCATGACCAACATGTGGCAGCGCATGCACACGGTCGCGACCATCTCCTGCCGATCGGCGTCAAGGGAAATCCACGGCGAGGAACTTCCGGCGCCTGTGCAGTCGAGCTCGTCCTTGGGATCGCGGGGAAGCTTGACGTTTTTGTGCTCCTTCCCCTTCTCTTCTCCGTCTGTGCTTCTTCTCCGCGGCTCGCATGCGAGGTTGAGCTCCAAATCCAGGCTTATGGGCTGCTGCTGCGACGCCGGCGGCGGCGCCGCCACCTCTGGACTCAACCTCGGATCCTTGGAAGTCCTCTTGTGCGTCCTCGTGTTGTAGAAGTGGATCTCACCTGACTGCAAATACCAAAATTTACGTGTGCCTTTTAACTGTTGCACGATCACGTAACATATGTATGATGCTGAGAATTATACAAGTTACAGTAGTTTGTGGAGCTCGATATGTTGGGGTACCTGGATATCGAGGCACTGTTGCCATTCCAGAGGAAGCGGCGCGTCGAGGTGGAGGTCGATGTCCGGCTTCTTCTTCTCCTCGGTTTTGGCCAACTTGGGCAGCCTGCAGGCGAGCCAGTCACGTCCTTGGCCGTCCTCCTCGTCCCGGCGCAGCTTCCTTTTCTTAGAAAGGAAATCCTCGAGATGAGGGATGCACGATGCCGCCTTCTTCTCCTCCGGAGAAAGGCTTGGCTGCAACGACACCATGGCCACCGCTCCCGCCAGCCAAAAGCTCCTCCAAACCAACTGCTACCTATTCCTCAACCTGCTCTCTCTCTCTCTCTCTCTCTCTCTCTCTCTCTCTCTCTCTCTCCTACTGCTGCTGCTGGTGCTGCTGCTTCCTGTGTCTGAATCTAATGGAGGATTTGGGCATGCCTTATATAGGGTGCATTAGGAGGAGGGGGCACATTAAAGTGCACAGAAGTGCTAGCAAAGAATCTAATAGAAGGGAGATTGGAAGAGGGCCCACGCATTTGCTCTTACCCATCGGGATCCGGTAAACCACCCCATGCCATGCTTGTTTCCCTTTCGACATGCTTATCTCTACGTGAATCATACTCTTCTTTAATTAGTTGGCTCATTAATGTTCCCCGGCATCACTTGTAGCAAAAAAATGAAGATATATATACATAAAAAATTAGAAGAATGGAACTCTGTGTTTCTATGTTATTCTCGACCATTTGCTGTCATAAAAAACAACTCTTAGTGTCGTAGATATTATATGAGAAAAAAGAAAAATAATTGTGAAGACATACAAAATTTATTTTTAATTAGGTTATGTACTTGGACAGCCAATATTAATGAGAGAATTTCATAAAGAATAACAATAATTCAGATCAAATTTTAATTTTAATCCTAACGAGTTTATATACACACTATCATAACTTATTATATATAAAGAGATTCTAATATGCGATAATATTTTTAATTGTGGAATATATTTTTAAAAATGACTTACATGTGAGTTTATGATTAGATTATGATTCAAATTATTATCAAATATCAATACTCAGTATTTGTAATATAAGGGGAGACAATAAGATTTGAGATCTCCCTCTCAAGATTATTAATATTTGATTAATTTAAATTTAGATAAAATTAAATAGGATATTCTCTTGACTTATTGAATATTGATTTTATGACAACAACAACAAAACAACAATAAAATCTTATCCCACTAAGTGAAATCGACTACATAGATAATACAACAACACTTGCGGACATTTAATTTCTCCTTTATGCATACATCGCATACAACAACATTGTGCTCTATCACTTTAGCATTAACATAATATCTTTGTTGATTCATGTTCATAAGATTCGATGGAATTTTATGTTGATTGTCGAGGTTTAATATAATCCTCCTTTTTTATCCGGGCTTGGTACCAGCTACAAATATATGTGGAGTCTGAGACAGAGTCTAGCAATTAACATCATGGATGGCAAGGGACTGAGAGAAGGTGAAAAAGTTAAGGAGGCCGAGCTGAAACGGGGGGAGGGAGTAAACGTAAACACAGTTGAGGAGATTGAATGCTATCCCTCGTCCATATTAACTCCACCTTCCAAAATTGGGTCGCCCAAAGAACTAAAATTTAAAGCTTCCCAACACCCTTTATAAGCACCAATTTATAACATGCAACGCAAGGGCTCTCTCGAAATAAATAGCCAGGACAGACACCTCTCCCTTCTCTCCTTTTCAATGAATTAACACCTTCTTAAATTCATGATGCTGAGCTTGCACACAGAAACTTCAGAGAAGAAGAAAAAAAAATGAACGTAACATGGAGCTTAATTAAGTTTGGCCTAATCTTTTCCCCCCTTTGTGTGCATGAAGATCTTCTTCAGAGATTTCGGTGCAAGATCGATCACTAGCTTCAAGTTGCAAACGTCATGAGATACATTAAAGTTTCCAATGTTATGTATATATATATATATGCATACGATGATAAGGCTAAGATACATATTTGCAGCTATAGATCCGTAGGTCAGACAGCATATATAGATATCATCCATGCAGTCACGTAAGATATGCAAACTGACAGTGCATAATACATGTATCTATTGTTTTTGTTTCTGTATGTTGACCTTATGGCCTAATTTTATACATGGTCCTTTTTCTTGGTGTTGATACAATATATGCCGGATTCACATTTCTGTGAACTTAATTTCTTATTATTCATATGATCATGATGACATTAACTGATGATTGCAGCCAATTTAAGGTTTAACCCTGGCAAGTATTAACTCATGATAAGCACTTTGTTTCAGATTGCCAACCTCCATCTATGACTTCAGGTGTCAATAACTATTTCTGCATCAAAATCTTAATTGCCAAACCAGAAATATCATAGCACCTGTGTATCTACCAGCATCATCGTTGGAAAGGCCTGAAATTACCATATTATCCCACCACATCTGCAGCTCAAAGGCTGCACTGGTTGGTGATCCTTTGGCACCTCAAGGTGGGAACCTTGGAGTTAGGCAAAGCCGTAAAGGACAGCATAATTGCTCGATTGAGGCATCGATGGCATAACACTGTTAACAAATATAATATACATTTTTTAGCATGAGAAAGGATCGATGGAGGGCACTCTTGGCATTCTCCATGCACCCATGGAGCTCAGGAGGAGAGATGCATGATGTAGTTTGATCCTTAAACTGGATGGAGAATTGAAGGAGGAGAAGCTCCTCAACATTAAAAGCTTGGAGAGGTAAGAAGAAGGTCACACAAGTCATGGTTTTGGAGTCCACCTGCCAGCATTAACTCCTACTTGAATTCTCCCTTAAATGCTAGTTTTAAAAAAGGGTGCCCTTCTCCTCTCTCAAAGTTTCCGTCACTACCTCCACCCTCATCACCACCCAGCAGTCCCACGTTAAATGCTTGCACCCACCTCTCTATCTCTCTCTCCTCTCTCTCTCTCTCTCCTCTCCACATAGTCATAAAGCTCGTAGTCATTATCATCTCGTAGTAAATGTTGTGAGCTACTTCATCCTCCAAAAAGCATAGGAAGAGCGCCCTTGGAAAGGACCCATCGACCTTCTAATTTAAAGATACTGTTCGTCCAGGTCCAATCAAGTGCATACAGACATAACCCCTCCCTCGAGTAGACCTTTAATTTGGTTCCTTTTCCATGTCTGCAAATGCAAGAATTAAGCTATGAACTGGCTTAATACATAATGCATGCCATGCATGCATGAGACTTCTTGGTTGATCCTTTTGGTTGCTTATTATTATTGTTATTAGAGTAATTGTTGCATGGCATTTGATTAATATTCCATGCAAGCTGATTAATGGAATGCTTGAATTTATATTTTTTGCATAATTACTTTGGATTTATGGGGAATGAATATGTATAGGTAGAGGTACAGCTGGTTCATTAAGAAATTTAGGAGTAGGTGGATCGAAGATTTAATTGTGGCCGATGGGTACTGGTCTTAATATGTCATAAATGCCACAAGTTAGTTGTTAATGACATCTTGAACATATGGTTCATATAAAATTCCATAATTAACGTATTTATTAAGCTTGCGATGTATGCATAAAGGAGAAATTAAGTGTCCGCAAGTGTTTATTAAAGCACGTATTAGATGTAGATTATGACGCCTCTCGGATATAATTTTTCTCTCTCAATTGTTAACTTATAAAATTTGGTATATGAATTTATTTTGATTTATCAATTAACCCATTCCCCTAAAAACATTATTTATTTATTTTAAAATTATTAAATTATGCTTATATTATGAGTTGTAATACCCTTCTCAGAGGAGTCAGGGGCCTACATACGCAGGTGTTAGCGGGTTCATTGACCAAGTTATTTTGACATATAATTATATGTATTTCCTATTTTAGTTTTGTTTCTAAATAAATATGTGTTATGAATTCTAATTCCAGAAAAACAAAGAACTTCTATAATTATTTACAGAAACACAATGCGTCATCTTGTACGTACTAATGAGACAGCATAGATATAATGTAAAGTAGCATTACACCTCATATTGCACCCTTATTAGAAATAATTGATATATTATTTATACAACTTTTTTGTATCATAAGTATATTACCACTTTTTCTTCTTTTGAATATTATATTATATATAATTGGTAATCAAGTTTTTATTTACTCATAATCAAACATTGCAGAGCTCTCAAACAATTATTTCAGATTTTGTGGGGTCAAATATATTTCATACATTTATAATTTGAGAGAAAAATCAGATATAACACGCTTTGTATTGCATCTATTTTTTTAGTCATCAAAATAAGTTAATATATAACTTATCTTTTGAAATATATTTTGGTCCATCAAATAATTCAATGATCAACCATCAATTTGTTTTATTATTTAAATAACAAATTTGATTGTTTTGTATATTTTTTAATTAATTTGACAATAAAAATTATGATTTTATTTAGGGTGTAATGGTTTTCACTTAAAGTAAATATTTAAAACAAAATATAGTGCTCTCGTTATGATCAGGTCCTAGCTAGGCCAACCTCTAAGAAGAGGGTTCGATGTCCCTCCCCGCTTTTTTCTTAGAATATTCTAATATTATGTTTGTAATTAATAACGTTGAAAGTATCACTTTAGAATTAATGGAAATTGTGTTATTTAAATCTAAATCGACACTAAGAATTGAAAATTTATATCTGAATATTAGATGAAAAGGTTTTTTGTAATTGTGACTGTCGTGATTACCCCTCTCGCTCTCGGCGCTTAACAATTGTGCTTGTGCAACCTGTAATGCCAACTCGCGAATGTCGATCGTCCGAAGATGGCGCACGACAACTCAAAATGCACGAGGCCATTTGGGACGTATAAATATGTTTGTTTCACATCCACATTGGTGATATGAAAAGGATATAGCGTGGATAGCTCAAGGACACGATTATAGGCATTGACGTGATATGCAAAATCAAGCAGGTGAGAGATTAACGCGTGGTTGCCTGGGTTGACAAGGGACAAACAATGACGAGATTGAGTATCACTATATTCAGGATATAGTTGATAAGAAGGAAGTGACAATTACCTATATGCCTACGAGTGACATGTTAGCTGATTCTCTTACGAAGGGAATTGCAGCTGGTACTTTCATCAAGCATGTGGGCTTGATGGGACTCAGAAGTGACTGAGTCAACACGAAGTGTTCGCGGATAGTGAAACTTCGAGATATAATCTCTAGTTAGACTACTCACGGATAGTGGGAGTGCTGACATAGTGACCACATTGGTCAAGTGGGAGATTGTTATAGCAGTGACCAANGATGGGACTCAGAAGTGACTGAGTCAACACGAAGTGTTCGCGGATAGTGAAACTTCGAGATATAATCTCCAGTTAGACTACTCACGGATAGTGGGAGTGCTGACATAGTGACCACATTGGTCAAGTGGGAGATTGTTATAGCAGTGACCAACTGTGGTCACTCGATCACCGAAGATTACGCACGCCAAGGCCAACGAACGCGGTGACGTCGAGGCCGTTGGAACGGATGCAACGCGGTCTCTGCGTGTACCCGTTGGAACGAATCCGGGCGTAACAGACGCGTAATCTTCTCGGTAGAACAGCCGCTGAATGGGGGCGGAGTGCAACGTGCATGCGGCTATATATGTGTACCGGACGCGTGCAGGGAGCCCCAATCGCATAGGCGAACGTTTCTTCTCTTCTCTTCTCCCTCTTACAACTACATCGACATATAAAAGGAACAACGGTAATTTAGGAGTCCCCATCGGTATCGTCAGAATTCATTCTTTCCTTCTTCAAGAACAATGCCTTGTGAACATTGTTTGACCAAAAAAATAACAAAAACCTCATTTTCTATAGGGACAAAATCAACAAAATTGTTGGAACTAAACTATTCACACATTTGTGATCCATTTAGTATTCCTACGTACAAGGGTAATGAGTACTTTATTACACTCATTGACAACTACTCTAGGTATTATTATGTCTATATCTTAGAAAGAAAAGCATAAGCTTTTGTGACTCTTAAGATGTAAAAGACAAAAATTGAGAAAATGTTAGAAAAACCTATTAAGTGTTTAAGGATACACAAATGAAGAGATTATACCTCTTGAAAATTCGAGAACTACTGCATTTCAGAGGGCATATGTAGGCAGACTACGATGTCATATGCGCCATAATAAAATGATATGGTAGAGAGAAAGAATAGAAGTCTTATGAATGCATTAATGTATATGTTGTCCCACTCGGATGTGCCAAAACTTTTTTTGGGATGAGGCACTAATGACCGCGAGTTACATTCAAAATATGATTCTCAAAAGTTCGTAGAATCAACACCATATGAAGTTGTGAAATGACAAAAAGCTCAAGTTGGACCATCTTTGAAAATGGAGATGTAAAACATATGTATTAATTCCCAGCCAACTCGAGAATAAGATAAATTTTAGGACAAAAATATGTAGATTTATTGAATATACTAAAAAATCTAAAGGGTATAGATTGTTTCATAAAAAAAAAAAGATTTCATTCATATTCGTGATGCCATATTTCTTGATAATGAAAAAGAGCATGTTCAGGAGGATGATGATTCTTAAATGATTATCAAAGACGAGGAGATAACTCCGAAAATACACTACACTATTCAACAATGAGAGTTGATTGCTACACATAATTATATACCTTTGAAAAAAGTGGAAAAAATATTATTTTTACGAGTATAATCGGAACCAACAAATGATCATGGATAACACTCGTACATTTGGATGGATTATATTTTGTACGAGTGTGAGGTGTCGTATTACTCCCTTGATATTTAGATAATGGATTGTATATATCCTACTTCATACAAAGAAGCAATGATTTCTAATAAGTCGACCATCTTGAAAGCAAAATTGACTTAATTAATAAAAATAAAGCATGTATATTATATGATTTCTCGGAAGGTAAGAAATTCATAGGGTGCAAATGGGTATTCAAGTTAATATCATGCTTATGATTCTCTTAATAGGCATAAAACGAGATTGATGCCCAAGAATTATACTCAATAAGTCGAAATATATTTTTAAGAGACTTATTCTTCAGTTGGTAAGTTTGCGTTGATTCGAATTATCTTAGCAAAAGTAGCATATATAAATTTGGAGTTTTTTTCAAATGGATGTCAAACAATTTTCTTGAATGAAAATTTGTTGAAATATGTATATGCAACAATTAAGAGTTTAAGGTAAAAAGTGAAGAGAATAAAGTGTATAGGCTTAGAAAATCACTTTATGATTTAAAACAATCGCTTAAACAATGGTACTTGAAGTTTCATGAGATGATAGTTAAATTTGATTTCATGACAAACAAAATGGATCATTGTATATATATCAAGAAATATGTGAGCAAATTTGTGATATTATCATTATATGTGGATAATCTCCTGCTCATCGAAAATGATGTACACATGTTAAAAAAAATATAAGGATAAACTGAGCAAGCAATTGAAAGTGGCAAACATGGGAGAAGCATTCTATGTATTGGACATTCAAATTAGTCGTGATAGAAATTTAAGAAGTTTGAGTTTGGCTCAAGAGCAGTACATTAATAAAGTATTAAAGAGATTTGAAATGCAAAAGTGTTGTCCAACACCTACACCGCTAGTAATTAGGAAATGATTTAGTAAAACTAAGTATCCCAATGTTGAACAATCACCATTAGAAGATCCCATGTAGAAGCGACGGGTAGCTTGATATGTGTGATTCTCTACGATGTCTAATTTGACTTACACAATAAGCCTTATTAGCAGGTTTCAAAATAATATCGAAAAAATCCATTAAGATGCTATTAAGAGGATACTATGATATCTAAAGGACATGGTACAACTGAGATTGATGTACCAAGCTGATATACTTGAGGCAATAGGATATTTAGATGTGAATTTTGATTATGACATAGACGATCGAAAGTTCACGTCAGGTCACTTATTCTTTTATTAAAAAAATATATTTTATTATAATACCACAAATATTTAATAATAAAGAAAAAAAATATGATATGATAAGATAAGGAAAAATATAGTTGGTTAGGATTAGGAAGAGTTTGAATTGAAGTCAAATTATTATATATTCTTATCAATTAAATATTCCTATTTCTATGTTGGCTATTTTATGTAAGGGAATTCTAATCACATGGAAAATTATCTTATATAATAATTAGAGTTTTAATTGCATTCAAACTCCATCTAGGGATGAATTGCCTCCCCTATAAATAGGACCCAACCCCTCTCCTCTCATCCCATAATTTCTCTCCCTCTCCTCTCTCTCTCTCCCTCTCTCCCTTCTCTCTCCTCACACGGTTAGATCAACTGGAGTAGGTGATCAATGACAAAATAAGATAGGTTGGCTACAGAGGACGATACATAATTGTGATCATATTTAAGACTTTCGGTATGTAAACAGGTGGATCCCCATAGATAGGTTATGCTATTTAAATTGCATGCTAGAGTTCATGATAGATAAAACAATGTTTAATTATTTGATCCATGTTCAAATGCTTAGATGAATAAAAAATATATATATATTCAACTTTATGCTAAAAGACGAGATTGATATTATGCTGTAAAATCGCGACCAATTCAGTCGTCCCCTGTGTCATCACGGCCGTGAAAGGGGTTTCACGATCGTGACTGCACTGGTCAAGGCCGTGAGAACGGATCTCACGACCAAGAGCCAAACGCCATAGGTCTTGTCACGGGTCGTTAGATGATATCACAGGCCGTGATATTGACTTACAGGACGTGATATTGACTTATGGGTCGTGAGGTTGCGTGACAGCGAAGAGACAAGGGTATGATCGATTTCACGACTGCAAATTGAAAATCACGGGTCGTGATAATTCATCACGGGCCTTGAAGGAGCGGAACAATCGACAATTTAATCGTGATGGTTGCCTCACGCCCGTGAAGATGTTGTGCCGTGATGGTTCTCACCCATGAAGATGCTGTCGTGGAGCGTGATGCCTGCGAAGGATGTGAAGTTTCAAAAGGAACATAAAGCGCCCTAACGCCGAGCCTCACGACCAAAGCTTCACGGGCCGTTATGAAAGATTACGGGCCGTGATGGAAGAAGGGAGCAGCAGTCCGTGGAGACCTCACGGGCCATGAGGAATGGTCACAGGCCGTGAAGGACAGGAAGGAAACACGTGCAACCGTCGTTAGATGTATTGCGCCCGTGAACTGGGTTCATCATGAAGAGAACTTTACGGACCGTGATAGTTTATCACGGGCCTTGAAGGACGATATGAAGGTCGTAATGACCGTGCTATGCACATCACATGCTGTGAATCCATTGGTTACGATCGTGAACTATATTTCACGGACCGTGACAGACTTGATGAAGATATTGATGCTGATTCTTATAATAAAGTAATAATTGACAAATGTGAAACCCTAACCCTAAACGGTCGTATTGATTGATTGAATATTGATGTGATTGTATTGATTGATTGAATATGAATTGATGAGCGGTGTAAGTTTAGGTGTCTTTAAACGAGAACATAACTCAAGATAGAATTTAAAAGCTGTAATTATTGTGCATGAACTTAAGCTTAAAGAGGAGGCCCCCCGGCTATTGCGTCCCTTAGGGGACTATTGTTATTGCGTTCTTTCTCCAGAGAACTATTACGTTCCTCCGGGAACTATTGTATTGATATGAAGACTTGGTCAGAGAGAGATCCAATGGACTAGCTAGTCATATTGGCACCTGGGGGACAATCTGAATCTTCGTGCATTAATAAAGACTCACATTGATTGATAATGATTGCTTCATATAAGACAAGATAACTAGAGAATGATATATTAATAATTA
>LTAE01000258.1:17242-70006 GCA_001647135.1 Pontederia paniculata | reverse complement strand
TCTCTCTCTCTCTCTCTCTCTCTCTCTCTCTCTCTCTCTCTCTCTCTCTCTCTCTCTCTCTATCTCTCTATCTCCCTTCTCTATCCTTACAGGGTTAGATCAACATGGAGTAGGAGATCAATGACAAAAGAACATAGGTTGGCTACAGAGGACAGTATGTAATTGTGATCATATTTAAGACTTTCAGTATGTAAATAGGCGAATCCCCATAGATAGGTTATGATGTTTAAATTGCATGCTAGAGTTCATGATAGATAAAATAATGTTTAATTATTTGATCCATATTCAAATGCCTAGATGAATAAAATATATATGTTCAACTTTATGCTAAAAGACGAGATTGATATTATGCTGTAAAATCGCGTGCAATTTGGCCGTCCCCTGTGTCATCACGATCGTGAAAGGGGTTTCATGATCGTGACTGCACTGGTCATGACAGTGAGAATGGATCTCACGATCGAGAGCCGAACGCCAGAGGTCTCGTCACGGACCGTTAGATGATATCACAGGCCGTGATATTGACTTACGGGTTGTGATATTGACTTAGGGGTCGTGAGGTTGCGTGACGGCAAAGGGACGAGGGTAGGATCGATTTCACGACTGCAGACCGAAGATCACTGGTCGTGAAAATTCGTCACGGGTCGTGAAGGAGCGGAACAACCGACAATTTAATCGTGATGGTTGCCTCATGCCCGTGAAGATGTAGAGCCGTGATGGTCCTCGCCCGTGAAGATGTTGTCGTGGAGCGTGATGCTTGCGAAGGATGTGAAATTTCAAGAGGAACATAGAGCGCCCTGACGCCGAGCCTTCACGACCAGAGCTTCACGGGCCGTGATGGAAGAAGGGAGCAACAATCCGTGAAGACCTCACGGGCCGTGAGGAATGGTCACGGGCCGTGAAGGACAGGAACGAAACACGTGCAACCGTTGTCGGATGTATCGCGCCCGTGAACTTGGTTCACCAAGAAGAGAACTTCACGGACCGTGATAGTTTATCACGGGCCGTGAAGGACGATATAAAGGTCGTAATGGCCGTGCTATGCACATCACAGGCCATGAAGTCGTTGGTCACGATCGTGAACTATATTTCATGGACCGTGACAAACTTGATAAAGATTTTGATGTTGATTCTTATAAGAAAGTAATAATTGACAAATGTGAAACTCTAACCCTAAACGGTCGTATTGATTGATTAAATATTAATGTGATTGTATTGATTGATTGAATACGAATTGATGAGCGGTGTAGGTTTAGGTGTCTTTAAACGATAACATAGCTCAAGATAGAATTTAAAAGCTGTAATTATTGTGCATGAACTTAAGCTTGAAGAGGAGGCCCCCTAGCTATTGCGTCCTTTAGGGGACTATTGTTATTGTGTTCCTTCGGGAACTATTGTGTTTATTCTCTATGGAACTATTGCGTTCCTTCGGGAACTATTGTATTGATATGAAGACTTGGTCAGAGAGAGATCTCATGGCTTAGTTAGCCATATTGGCACTTGGAGGACAATCTGAATCTTCGTGCATTAATAAAGGCTCACATTGATTGATAATGATTGCTTCATATAAGACAAGATAACTAGAGAATGATATATTGATTGACTTGAGTATATTGAAAGGGAAGATATTGGCATCACCAGAGAAGATGATTATTGCTTCTCATGTCATCCATTGGATAATGATATTGAAAGGAAATGACATCAGCATAGAGGGTGTAAATTGCTATTCTTGTCATCTATTGGATATGGATATTGAAAGGTAAAGTTAAAGACCAAAGGTAAAGGACGATCCTATTGAGATATTGTTAATTGTTAAAGTTTATTATCAACTAATGATTCTTTTACATATTGATTATCTATTTATGATCATTTACATACTGAGTATTAAAACTCATAGGAGGTTCATCTCCCCTATAAATTTAAGTTTGTAGGCAAATATGTTCAAATAGATGGTGAAGGCGCAACGGCAGCGTGATGGTGTTCGTGATGAGGTGACTTGAACATGGCATATGTCCTGGTATTGATTTCTGCATTGATGGATTCATAGTGTTGACCAGTGGATTGGTTAAAGTATAGTCAAAGATGTAAGTTGGTAACGTCACCAGGTTCGTATTCTGCTAGGTGGCGGAGTGTAAATTTGGGGACGTTAATTTATTTTTTTGATTCTTATATTTTATCACAAATCTATTAAATTAAGATATCGTCAAACACAACCTTTAACTACAATACGATGCAAAAAAAAAAATGATATTGATTTCCTCATATTTCTAATTGTTAAGGTGTCATAGACTTCCTACTCAGATATGTTGTTTTTGAAGAGAAAAATAGTATACACCCAATCATTCTTTGTAATAGATTAATAAATGTTTCTTTGTAGTAAAAAAAATGTATAGCATTTTCACAAGATCATTTTTTTTTCTGATAAAAGACGAGGCAACATTTAAAAGACACTGCAAATATATTTATTAATAAATATTAAACTAAAAAACATCATTGTGAACTTATATATAAGACGATGCTATTTCTTATCATATTTCTCCCTTAAAAGAAGACCACACATTATTTTGTTTATGAACTCAGAGTGGTATATATGTGCCTTCATATATAGGAATGAACAAAAAAAAACAATATTTAGTCTCATCATAATTTTATACATGTGATTCGCCTAAAAAGAATCATAATTTTTCAGGGATGAATCGTGTAAATAAAAAAATAATGTGTATTTGTCGTCTCCATCAAATGCGTGCGTCATAACAATTACTCGCCTATTAATCTAATTAATTTGTAAACTAATCATTTTTTCAATTATCCTAATAATATTTAGAATTATTAGTCATGATTAATTTAATTTATGTCGAGTTGAATACTAAATTATGTCAAATAATTTTTTAAAAAAATCTTTTATATTTAAAAAAAAATAAATTTAAGAAGGAGTTCTTTATCATTTCATCTGAACTTCCCATTTGTTAGACTAATTAACTCTCACTTGTGAACCCACGAAAAGGAAACCTTTTTCCAGGTTGAAAAAAAAACTAAGCTGAAAAGAAATTAAAGTTCCGGAGAGATAATTGTTTTTGTAATAACAAATTTGAAATTACAACCTTGAAAATTTCAATGCTCCGGAAGTTGGCAACATGCACGTTTTCCTGCTAATAAAGACGCGTTTGGCTTAATTTCAGTGGAGGAGTTTGGCATGGAACTTTGGCTTTGGTGCAAACGTACCTTCCACCTTAGTTGTGCTTTGTCACCATCATTTCTTCTATCCCAAATTAAATTAATCAAAATTTAATAAAGTCTGATTAAATTGTTCGCAGACGAGTTTCAAAGTCATCAATTTGACCAGAGAAATATCGTTAAAGCTCTTTATTCTCGACTAGAATGAAAAAAAAGTATGTTTTTTCTGGGTAGTAGGATATAGTTCTAGTCTAGTTGCAACGGAAGCAACTAGTTCAGTGGACGACTTATTAGAAGAATGACTTTGATAGTTGTACCCTATAGATGATGTAGCCCTATAGCTGGCAATAGACCTCAATCACAAGCGAACCCGAAAAAGATGGTTTTTCATCCCAGTCTTTCGCAATACTTCTGGTAGTAACAGCTTCCTTTGTCCCCGACTACCGAAGAGCCCTTCCCTCGGACAACTTCCCTATCTATAATTGGAACGTTTCCCCCCGCCCCTTTACGTTACGCGCCTGGTGAACCTCCTACTGCTTCTTCCAGTTCTAAAACTAAGACCTACTGCTTTGATCTAAAGTCGGCTAGTCCATAACAATTTCTGTAAAGCAAATGGCAAAACTTTTACGACAGCTTCCCCCTTATTGCCCGGATTAATCAAATACTAATAGCTCTAGACATAAGAAGGGATAAAAAAAATTTAATAAAATCTTAGCATTAAAATTAATCCAGAGAAATGGTATGATCAACATTGACCCAACAAGTACCTCTTTTTATATCCGATTTTTTCATTATTATGATTTTCTTTTGGGAGAAATGATTACTATCTTATTTCCTTAAATATTATACAAAAATGAACTATATGATAAATCAAGTTTTTTTATACATATATCACCGAATAATATATTCTTTTACTAAAAAGAGTGATAATACATCAATTGGATGACAAATCAAGTAGGCAGTATCCTTTTAAACAATTCAAATTGCCGCTTTAAATATAAGTTGGTTACCAAGGCAATCAACCATATGGTGCAAGTGATTGAAGTAGTATAATTCTTATATGTTAATTTTAATATTGAAAAGTTTATAATAAACTTGTTGCACACTTGTACTTCCGGATTCCAATTTGTGATAACTTTTTATTAATGACTCATATTTAAAATTATTAATATTTTACTAATCAAGAGTTTGATCTGCTAATTAAATTCCGTCTATTTTTTTTCTTCAAAAAAATGCAAAGTGCATTAGTTATTTTTATAATAATAACAATGATATTTTAAAAATTTGATATATCATATATGATATTTTAATAATAACACTGATATTTTAATCATTTTTTATCTTTTTTATGATCAAATATAAGGAAAGGAAGATAAAAAAAATTTAAAAAATACATAGATTTTACTCGCGAGAATCAATTTTCGAAAATATTTTATTTGAGAAATAAATTATTATACCATATCTTTATTTCTTTTCGATCATTAGTCTAGACCCATCTGTATTCTGAGTTATAACATTCGATTAATTTAATATTCGATTCGAAGCGACAAGGAGATACCATAATCAAATTGACGACTTCAGAAATTAAATATGAAATTACTAACTCCTCTCGACTTTAGTTGAACACACGATTTTATATCTTTATTTTTTAATTGATAATTTTTATCTTCTGAAATCTTTTATGTTTAAAATACAAAAATATTAAATTTATTATTATTATTATTATTATTATTATTATTATTATTATTATTATTATTATTATTATTATTATTATTATTATTATTATTATTATTATTATTATTATTATTATTATTATTATTATATTTTTAAAGTTTTAATTTGAGATAGTGGTTGGCGGGAAGCCAGACGATGGACAAGTAACGTACCGATGTCCGCTGTTGGATCCTTTACATGGGATCACGTGGCATAGTTGGCGGGGTGCTCGTTGGTCGTCGTCGTCGTCACTTGCCATGTATATATATAAATGAACGCAACAAGACGTGGATCCTTCGAACCGATCCCTTCTTCTTCTTCTTCTTCTTCTTCCTCCTCCTCCTCCTCTCGCCAATAACCAGATCGAAGTCGATCGATCGGGAGGAAGAAAGAGACGATAAAAAGGTTTGCATCCGGCACGCGAAAGTACAAGTTAATAAACCTTAAAAATCTCAATTCGCGCGATGGCGGCGGTCTCGGCCTTGGCCAAGTACAAGTTGGTGTTCTTGGGAGATCAATCCGTGGGAAAGACCAGCATCATCACCCGATTCATGTACGATAAGTTCGATACGACCTACCAGGTATACAGATTTCGCCCTTTCTTCCGCCTCTGATTTGTTGGATGTTTTGATTGCATCTTCTTGAATTATTGTGAATTTTTCTGTATAATGTGGGAGTTTAGGCTTAGGGCATTGGATCTGGTTGATAGATCTAGTTGTTTGGGGATTGGTAGTGATTAGATACTGGTTGCTCGGCAAATTGGGTAGAGTCTAATAGTAGCATTTTCCCATAGATTGACTAGATGTATTATTTTCTGGAGCAAAGTTGCGATCTTGGCAAAAAAGAGGACGATCCGCATTGATGATTGTCCTATAAAATAGATTTATTGTGAAATGGCGCAAGTTCTGCTCTGTCTTCAATCATTTGCAAAATTATGCAGTAACAGAATATGCCATTGGAATGGCCGGGTTGTTATTTTCCTTTTTAGTCTAAAATAATATGTCAATGTTTAGAGGAGTCGAGCTTATTATCTAGGGGAGAAGCATGTTACTCTCTGAAAATTTTGTGTATGTTATGATTTCGCAGGTAGAAATTAATTTCTAGTTTGTAACCATGTCATGCCATATTCATTTGTATGAGTGCTAGCTAGTTCAGCTGATTCGCATAGTCTTAAAAAATGTCTAACATTTTCCTGTTTCCCTTTCACTTTGGCATTCTTATAGGCTACCATTGGCATTGACTTTTTATCAAAAACAATGTATCTCGAAGACCGCACTGTTCGTCTACAGCTGTG
The DNA here is from genome assembly GCA_001647135.1 of Pontederia paniculata. NCBI lineage: Eukaryota > Viridiplantae > Streptophyta > Magnoliopsida > Commelinales > Pontederiaceae > Pontederia > Pontederia paniculata. The sequence continues at coordinate 63,828 of LTAE01000258.1, read as the reverse complement.
GTAATGCATCTCTCCCCTTGTATGATTGCATTTATTTTCCACTAGTCTTCGATGATACCACATTTATTTTCCACTGGTACTTCTACAAATGGAAGATATCTAATTTAACAATGAAAATACTACATTTCTGGAAACAAGTTAGAGGTCATAATTCATGATTCTCCAAAGCTCTTTAATAGACCAACAAGCTTGTAAGATTCAGTGAGCCGAATCTGCCTTCCATGTTATGTAATTTCTCTTCCATCTGAACTCTTGTTTTTTCACCTATATTTTTGTATAATTTAGGCGACGATGATTTCTAAGACAGAAGCTTAAGTGCTTTGAACCACTTAAACCAAGCTCCCAGACAATTTTCAACAACTTATATTAAATTTATTCCCACATGATTTGTGCATTTTTTCTATCGAAGGCAGTGGCCATAGGTTTATCTTGCTGGTTTCTTGATGATAAACAAAGAAAACTTTCCTTTTTGCTAGAAGAATATATGTTTTTTATTTTCAAAATAAAAACTGCATGGAGAACCGGAGGGTAGAAAATGTAATGTAGTGTTAGCAATCTAGCATGGAAAACAAGTAACAATCTTGTTTTAAAAAACAAACTTGTTCATTTTTACTAAGAAAATGAATTTTAGGTTCTATTAAAAACTGGATTTTAATTTCTTATATTTATATTGTTTTCATTTCTTATGTAATTTGTAGGGACACTGCTGGACAGGAGAGATTCAGGAGTCTAATTCCAAGCTACATCAGAGACTCTTCTGTTGCAGTTATTGTTTTTGATGTAGCTAGTAAGTTGAAGTATCTAACATGGTTGAAAGATTAGTTTCGAATATACAATTGAATACATAATTGTTGGGAGTATGTTATTGTTATTGTTCTTCCAGGTTGCATTTTGACTGAAGCAGTATTTTGGTTTTTGTGCTGGCTCTTTCTAGTTTAAATCAGATAAATTCCCTTACTTTTATACAGGGGTACCTTGTCACATAATTTTTAGCTATGAATCTCTTGAAGTTGTACAAAGTTTACTCTTTGCTGATACTAATTGTGCATCATTATTATTGCTCTTTCTATAGATCGTCAATCATTCTTGAACACATCAAAGTGGATTGAGGAAGTGCGGACAGAGCGAGGTGGTGATGTCATCATTGTGCTGGTTGGAAATAAAACTGATCTTGTTGACAAAAGGTGACATATCCCTGCCAATTATGCCTGATTTTCTATGAAGATCTCGAAATATATGCTTTTCAAATAGTTTTTACCGGAAGGTTTTTGAAGTTTGAACATTTGATACACGTTAACACGCACCACTTATAATAAGTATGATCTTTGCAATCAAAGGGTTGCAATGTTTAGTGGTTCCTCTTTCACATGCACTGTTCATGATGAGACATTTCCTCCAAAAAAAAATTCTGTGGCTGTTGCAGATGTAACTCTTCTCTTTGTTTTTTCAAAAAAAAGGAAAAGCTAGCTACTCATCCATTAAGAATGCTAAATATTCCAGAGTTATCAAAATACAACTCTTGGAGAACCTCATAAGGGGGCGAGACCCCCCAAAAAGACATCCAAGAACTGATCTTGCGCTAAATTTGCAATACAATTCTCTACCTTGTTGCCCTTGTTGTAAATATGCTTGAACATGTAGATACAGCTCTTCTCTGAAAAAGTAGAAATTTTCATACATGTAACAAGTCAGGTGCTTGTGCAAGCAATTTATTTGAGATTTCATGATTAATGACACATTATTTGGAAATGTTTGTCTATTTGAGCATTGTTGAGTTTTTTTAATAACAGAAATTGAGTTGAGTTAAAATCTTTGCTAGGTAAAAGTGTGTTGTTACTTGTGCTTATATACTAATGGGTTTCTGTAAGAACTGAAATATGTAACTTTATTGCACACTTTGAGCCACTAGCTCTTGAAAAATCATTTAATGTGATTGTATTTGTCACATTAAACATTACAAGGGTTAAAAGGTAAACAGTGTATTGTTTGATATTTTGACAAGTATTATCAGGCTTAATTATTTTTTTCTTTTCCTCGAAACTATATGTTTGAAATGTCTTAAACTGTTCTAATTGCATAACATTCTATTCAACTTAATGTACTCTTCTTTTGAACTAATTTTACCTCTTGTTGATGTCTTCGATTCTTGTAGTCAGAAGCATCAATAATTCTTAAAATACCATAAACTAAGCATGCTGCACATGAGTTTATTAAATTTCCTTTCAGGCAAGTTTCCATCGAAGAGGGAGAATCAAAAGCCCGCGAAGTTGGAGTCATGTTCATAGAAACTAGCGCCAAAGCAGGATTTAATATTAAGGTAAACTTGTTTATACTACATGCTGTTTTGCACTCACTGACTTCCTAACTTGCAAGCTTTTATCCATTATCTGGTTTATCTTACCGGGAAGATGCTTCGGTCGCCTGCAGCCACTGTTCCGCAAAATAGCTGCTGCTCTACCAGGGATGGAGAATCTATCTTCGACCAAGCAGGAGGATATGGTTGATGTCAACTTAAAGCCTACCGTCAGTGCATCAAATACCGAGCAGCAGTCAGGAGGATGTATGTGCTAGACATAATATCACAATGCATACATGATGAAGTTTTGTGTTTGCCAGTGAGAGCTTATTTACTGGTAGCAGTGTAGCTGCAATCTTCAGTTTCAAGTTTTGACAAACCCGAGGTTATAGTATGATTAGTCTCTCAAACAGAGTAGGGTGCCAAATACCAAAGAGCACTTTGTTCTTCAGGAACTTGTAAACTTTGAGTGTGTGCTCGTGTGTATACCAAAAATTTCCTTTCACTTCAAGGTAGTTACTTCGCTCTTAGGTTGTCTGCTTTGAAATACAAGAACGTTTCAATTCTTTTATTTTTATACTTTGTTGGGTCATGAATGTAAACATCTTTAGAACACAAGTTTTATATTTGAAATAATTCATTGCTGTTCTTTACCATAAGTTCGAACATGTAGCCACAAGTGATTCTTGAGATTCTCATATTGATATTATATATTGATATATACTGTATGACCAACATCTCAGCATTGTTAAAGGAAGGAAAATTGGCCTGGATGAATCTTAAACAATGAGGCGTGGTTAATGTTGAAATAAAAAAGACCAAGTACTTGTCCCTTTAAATGTAATCTATACAGGATACCAAATTGGAAAGACAGCATCATCTACATGTCAATAAACTTATATATTAATAAATCATAAAACGAATTAATTAAACTTTATAGAAGGTACAAACAAATAAAAAATAAAAATAAGTACTTGAAATTAAAAAAAGAATGAACAACTTCGACATCATACAATTTTGTGCATTCATAGGCAATAAAATTTTTCATACTTAGAAAATAAAGTTCTTTAAATGTGCACAGGAATATACATTTTTTAGATATTGATCACAAATTTCTTTTAAAAGATTGCTGATTTCCCAGGCAATTATTGCAGTAATTTCAAAAAATATAAAGTAAATCATGTATGGAAATTTTTTTCTCCTCAGGCAATTGTTGCAGTAATTTCAAAAAATATAAAGTCATCATGTATGGAATTTTCTTTTTTTTTCTCCTTGAAAAGAAGAAAAAAGTTTTTTTCTCATAAAAAATAGTTTAGTACTATTTTTAATTATCAAAGAAAAAATAATAAATCATTGGTTGATACATATGATTAATGAGTCTGTGTTTCGAATTAAGAGATCGATAGTTAATAGTCCGAGTTCGAGCTAGGAGTCGTTAATTTGGTCAGAATTTATTTTTGTCGCACTTATTCGAATATCGAATTAGTCAAATGATAGTAGTAATACATATAAAATTTGTCAAAAAAAAATTAAATAAAAGACAGAATTTAAAAGAGTAGACATTTGAATACCTGTCGGCCGGCAGTTGACTTGCTCTCCATTTAAATCTCCACCAAACTCTGCGGCTTTCATCTCCAAGTCCGCACTCCGCAGCCATCCACACAGACAACAAAAAGAGAGGAGGAGCACAAAAAGACGCTACCGAAACCAGAAGCCTCCCCTTCCAATGGATTCCACGCTATCTCTTCCCAGAATGCTCATCGCCGCCGCTCCTTCGCGAAGCACCCGCCTCCGCCTCCCACTGTGCGTCCCTCCCCATAAGACCCACTGCTTCACCAGCTTCAACCGCGGAGCTCCTCCGGCCGTCGCTTCCTCCACCTTCTCCTTCGCCCGGAGCCTTCTTCGTAGCTTCCCGCTCGCTGCTTCATCGAGCAGGTTCGCGTCCCTCTCCAGCTGCCAGGCCTTATCCGGCTCCGGAGGCGGAGGGGACGGTCTCCCCGGAGTTGGTGGCGGCGGCGGCGGGGATGGTGGCTCGAGTGGCGGCGAGGCAGCGGCGAAGTCTCTCGGGGGAGAGACCGAGGACGTCGCCGCGCCGGATTCCGATGTGATTGTGCTGCAAGTTGGAGTAATTCATCATCTTCCTCAATTGACAAAAGTGGCTTCTTTTTTTTCTCTCCTTGCTATGATTTTTTTAAAAATTGATTCTTTTATCGGTTCTCTGGTGATTCTTGTAGGGGATGTCTTGTGGTGGATGCGCAGCGAGTGTTAAGCGCATATTGGAAAGCCAAGTAACAAACAGAACATTTCTTCCTTTTGCTCGAGTTTTAACTTCGATTCACTTCTTGCAAGATTTGTTCTTCTCTGACTGTTGCATTTGACTGTCTTTGTACAGTATCCGTTTGGAATTACATTTGCTGAAAAAATATGCAAAAAGAACTTTTTTTTTCTGACAGATTTGTGTTTCTTACTGTATTGTGTTCATTGTGCAGCCTCAGGTGGCATCTGCTGCAGTCAGCTTTGAGAAGTCGACTGCATTCGTATGGGTCGTCTCTGAAGTAAAGGTTGAGCAGGACTGGAAGCAGCAGCTGGGGGAGAAGCTTGCGAAGCACCTGACAACTTGTGGATTCCAATCGGGCCTTCAAGGTAACTGGTTATAATCGGACCTCGTGCTGTGTTGTGCACCTTGATTGATACTGACATAGAAGCATGAGGCACTCGCTGGCTCTATTTCTGTTGTTAAATAACTTGTGATTTCGACTTTGATTTGTTGGTGATTCTGATTGTTTTTGAAGGCTGATCAACTAAGCATTCTGACATGTTCATGCATCAGATGAAAATAGCTAGGATGAATGATCCTATATAACTCACACATTTGTGCAACGTATAAGTTGGAAGGGATATATAAATTGCCAATTCCATGTTTCAGAAATCATGCTTACATTAGACCTTGGAAGCTGCTTGCCGACATAAGCAGATTATAATAAAATGATCGTAGATACTTCTGTATAAAATTCTAGAAGTGCTTCATACTGTTGAGAAATACTCAAGTTATAGTGCTTGGTAGAAAGAGCCTGAATTCGCGAAAAAAAAAACTTATTCAGAAATCATTTCAATGACTTCTAATTTGAATATGATCCAACAAACTTGGTAGTGTCAGAAATACTTGCCATATCCTCCTAAATTAGGAGGATTAGCCTTTTAAGTGAGTCACTATGGTGTAAAGTTTTTAAGGTATTTTGTAAATTTGAGTGTTAGGAGAACTTTTAGACATTTTAGGAGGATGAATCAATTTTCATACATAAATATCAAAAGCACAGACTACCACTTAAATTATCACGGTTGTCTGAGTGACTATCTACCATATATGATTGGAGATTGATTGATGTTGATACAAATAAGATTTTGACTTACATGTGTGAGTTATCAAAACGAACAAAAAATACTTATAATCTTTTATTTAGAAAGATCAAAAGGACAAACGAGTTAATGTAGCATTCTTATCTTGATGCTCGACTTTTTTAAACTAAAATTATGAGCGATTTTAGTTCATTTTGATAACTTACATGTAAGTCGACTCGTCCATTTTCTTATATGGTTATGAGTACTGGAGGATATATGTGCAAATGCTCATCTTTTTTATTCGACTTTTTTTTTCGGAATTAACTCAAATCGTTTGTAGTTCTTGCAAAATAATTCAAAGATGAACCCGATATGGTACATTGCAAGCAAAACTGTCAAAAAAACAAACACAGAAATTTTTAACTAGTTCCTTTCAGTTCCTTTACAACTAAAAAGGATAACAATATGCATCGTGATGTTTTCTTAAACTCAAATCAATTAAAATGAACATGTTGATAATGCCTTGAATCTCAACCCAATGATCAATCCTACATTGCCCCCAGTGTATCACAACCGTTCGAATAATTGGGGCGGTGAAGCCGTCCGTCCCATACGGGGGTCTCGCTGCTCAGTAAGCGAGCTTGAGGGGGGTCTAGGGGGATCCATCCCCCTGCGGGGGTTCGGGGGCGGAGCCTCCGAAATTTAGACAACTCTAGAGTTTTTGTTTACTATTTTGTATTAGGAGTCCCTATATAAACTCCATAGGATTTGGGTTATTCAATATCTTGTAATCATTTGTTATTTCCCCGTCAAAGAAACTCTCAGTCGCTGCCCGAGGACGTAGCCTAATTAAGGGTAAACCTCTTAAATCTCGTGTCTTTTTTTCTGTGTGCACTCTTGTCTCTCTCTCGTCTCATATCCGCAACAGAACCAAAATAAAGTACTCACCGTTGCTATAAATGAGTCATAACATGTTTATGGAAAACTGTCCAAGAGCAATATCCTTTTTGCTAAACCTACTACAAATTTGCCAACAGAAAACCCGGCCACTGTTTTTATTGCTGTATGAACGAGTACATATCTGTTGTTTGTCTCGATTTTCACTTATGACTAAATCAGCTTCCGAAGTTCCAGACTGAAAATTTTGCATCAAATGAACAACTAAAGGATTCTTTTCCCAGTATTTTCGATTGTTTGGCTAACTTGTCTAAATAGTGTTGCTATTCTTTCAGGAGATTATGCTATTGAAGGAGAAAACAAACAATAGGCACTTTAAGCCTCGCAAACTGTCTGTAACACTTCTCAGAAAAAAAAAAAGGTGGGACATCACTTCTATGTTGCATCAATGTTTTAGCCTGTTGCATTCTGTAATCCTGCATTGTTAAAATGATAGTTCAGGAAGTAATGCCAAGTTCTTTTTTACATTGCAGGTGGCTTGGCATCAATATTTTGTTCATCTCTACTACGTTTGGCCATCACCATTGAGACCATTACATCCTCCATTGTAGTTTATAAGGAGATTTCCTCTAAAACAAAAGCTTTTAAGTTGATTAGCTGCCTGAAGTCCATTTTGTATTATGATCAGTTTGTTAATTAGGCACATACAACTGAAACGCATATTGGTTCGAGTCTTCAACTTGTTTGACATCTGAGCTTTTACCGAGATATCAAAAAAATTTCTATGCAATACAAGAAACTCCAAGACTCAATTCCAGTTATTTACAGGTCACATGATTCAACTGGGAAAAAGTTGCACGATGGTAAAAACCAGTGAAACACAATGTGTGCCAACGAGGTCATAAGAAACGATTCTGAAAATTATGTAAAAGAGTACACAATCCATTGTAGCGAGTGTTTCAGATAAAAGAATACTACCATGTGTTTGTTAGCAAAATCACTAAATCTTAGATATAATATTTTGAGTACATTTTGGTGAGAGAGGCCAATTCTAAAAACATCTCTCTTTCCTGAAAGACCAGCCAGATATTCACGAACGCTTAGGAGGCACATACTGGACATTGTTATCACCACAAACAGCCTGCATGCAGGACAAATATCAGCTTGAAATTCTACATATCGTCTAAAAAGCCGAAATGGAACCACCATCATAGAACATATGACGTTCATACCTGATATTCCTCTGGAAGTTCTTCGGAGACTGCGAGTGTGTAACATCCAGGGATAAACCTTCCTGTAAAGGTTAACAAGATTTTTATCAGCAACTTTTCTGAAAGAAACTTTCAACAGGAAAAGGAAAATGAATAATCGCATCAGCCTATTAGCTTAAGGGAGCTCAATGTGGAAGGTCAAACACAGAAATATGAATGAAAGGTAATTTCATAATTTGATGACATAATATGCAGGTTAATGAAAAGCCAAACACACAAAAATATTACCATGCTGATTATGCAGCGCACTTATGAGCTGCATATATGCAGGAAAAAGTGTCTTGCTACGCTATAGTTTGTCTTTAATCAGCCCCAGGGCATGTTTGTGCTTGTCCCATCTCTCCCACAAGCAGATTCCTGCTAACATGCACTTATAAGCTGCATATATGCAGGCACTGTCTTGCTATGCTATCGTCAGATAGTTTTTCTTTATCAGCCCCAGGGCATGTTTGTGCTTGTCCAATCTCTCCTACAAGCAGATTCCTCATGCACTTAGCTGCATATATGCAGGCACAAGTGACTTGCTATGCTGTCGTCAGATAGTTTTTCTTTAATCAGCCCCAGGGCATGTTTGTGCTTGTCCAATCTCTCCTACAAGCAGATTCCTGCTAACATGATCTTGAGTAGGAGTAGGCAAGAGACACCATGAATGAGCTGGATTTTCCCAGCTTATTGGCAAACAGGAGTATGCTCGTAAGGAGATCATGACCAGGAACCTGCTGGTCCGATTGTGACTGTAAGCAGGTTGCTAATCATCTGTATCATGAGCAGGAGCTAAACCTTGCTAGCCAAGGATCAAGAGGTTGACATATTCTCAAAAAAAAGAAAAAAAAAAAGATTGAGGTTGAGCAGAATCTCCCTGCTCAATCATCTCTATCATGAGCAAGGGCAATCCCTTAATCACCAGAGAAGTACACCAGTGGGACATAGGGCAGGATGTTGGAGACTGGACAGAGAGAAAGGAGAGAGGACGTCTGACAGTTTGCAGGCAACGGATGACCCAAAAATGTAGCAACTAGACCTAGAGTCAAATTCACACAGTTGAGGAAGAGGCTGTATACATGCAGCAGCTTATTTATGAGCTGCATAATCATTTTACATCTCTTTCTAAGAAAAGTTAATCGTGTAGTTTTATTTTCCGCATAGGGTATTTTATACAATTTGGACGAGTCTAGTAGGAAGTTCTATACTTTATAAAGAATAAATGAGTGGGACAGGTTTCAATTCAAAGAACATTGACAAATTTGACAATAACTGACGAAAAGAATGCCCGGACAGGCAATGCTGAAGCACACGAGTAACGAGCACTGGAAAAAGACAACTTCTTTATAAAAAAACATGATCACTTTTAACCAAATGTTAGTCAATGGTATTTGAGGATAGAGATCATGCTGATTATGCAGCGTACTAATATGTTGCATATATGCAACATACAAGTGCCTGCTCATCATCTCTCTCATGAGCAGTGCTAATCCATTAATCGTCAGAGGAACACAATTGGAGAAAGGGCAGGGCGTTGGAGACTGGACATAGAGGGAGGGATAGAGGACGTCTGACAGTTTGCAGGCAATGGATGATCCACAAAAAAGTAGCAACTAGACCTAAAATCATTCATATGGTTGAAAAAAAAGAAAAAAAAGGCAGCATATATGAGTGGGACAGGTTTCAATTCAAAGAATATTGACAAATTTGACAATAACTGACGAAAAGAATGCCCAAACAGGCAATGTTGAAGCATACGAGTAACGAGCACTGGAAAAAGACAACTTCTTTATAAAAAAACATGATCACTTTTAACCAAATGTTAGTCAATGGTATTTGAGGTTAGAGATCATGCTGATTATGCAGCGTACTAATATGTTGCATATATGCAACATACAAGTGCCTGCTCATCATCTCTCTCATGAGCAGTGCTAATCCATTAATCGTCAGAGGAACACAATTGGAGAAAGGGCAGGGCGTTGGAGACTGGACATAGAGGGAGGGATAGAGGACGTCTGACAGTTTGCAGACAATGGATGATCCACAAAAAAGTAGCAACTAGACCTAAAATCATTCATATGGTTGAAAAAAAAGAAAAAAAAGGCAGCATATATGAGTGGGACAGGTTTCAATTCAAAGAATATTGACAAATTTGACAATAACTGACGAAAAGAATGCCCAAACAGGCAATGTTGAAGCATACGAGTAACGAGCACTGGAAAAAGACAACTTCTTTATAAAAAAACATGATCACTTTTAACCAAATGTTAGTCAATGGTATTTGAGGTTAGAGATCATGCTGATTATGCAGCGTACTAATATGTTGAATATATGCAACATACAAGTGCCTTTCCATGCTATTGTGAGACAGCAAATTTTTAAAATTTTCCCTTCACGAACAAACAAAGCAGTAGTTCATGTTCACGCAATCTCCCTTGGATTGTGCTCGTCCAATCTCTCCTATGAGTACATTCCTGCTTACATGATCGTGATTCATGAACGCTAGCTTGTTAGCATGATCGTGAGTAAGATCACGTGTGATACACCATGAGCAATTGACAGGCAGGAGTCTGCTCACCCAATATTGGAAACAGGAATAAGCTTGCAAGGTCCACAAACAGGAGCCTGCTGGCCCGATTGAGACTGCTATCAGGTTCCTCCTCACGATCTCCCCAGCAAGAAGGGGCTACCCCTAGCTAGCCAAAGATCAGGAGATTGAGCAGGATCTCCCTGCTCATCATCTCTCTCATGAGCAGTGCTAATCCATTAATCGTCAGAGGAACACAATTGGAGAAAGGGCAGGGCGTTGGAGACTGGACATAGAGGGAGGGATAGAGGACGTCTGACAGTTTGCAGACAATGGATGATCCACAAAAAAGTAGCAACTAGACCTAAAATCATTCATATGGTTGAAAAAAAAGGCAGCATATATGCAGCATATTTATGAGCTGCATAATCATTTTACTCTTTTTTAGAAAAGTAGAATAGTTAACGGTGTTATTTTTCCCTACATAGGGTAATTTTTTATATAGTTTAGATGAATCTTTTGAGAAGTTCTATATTTACAAAGAATAAATGACCAGGACAGGTTTCAATTCAAAGAATATTGACGAAATTTGCAAATAATTGATGAAAAGAATGCCCAGACAGACACGCTAAATCAAATGGGGTAACTAGCACTAGAAAAATTGACAATAACTCTATCACAAAAGATGATTCTCATATATTCAACCCTTTTAGCATGCCAAGACACAAAGTATATCAGAGATCTGTTGCCTTACGTTAAAATGATTGCATGGTCAAAATATCATCGGGGAGCAATAAAAGTGTTATATGTGAAATCATCAATTCAACTGCTGATAAGCTTCAAGCAAAGCAAAGTAATGGAATTACCTCTCATCTAAAAGCAAGAAAAAGTTAATGGAGTTACTAGTGTTATGATGTCATTTAAATGAATATGACCTCCTGTATGAGGGAAACAACCAAGTGATACCTCCTAAGAGATGATAACAAATAATACTAGAACTATGATGCATATCATTTAAATTTCTACTTTGAGCAACATAGAAAAACCTAATTATTTTGAGACGGTAGAAGAACTTAATTTGATGATGACCTAACCTAATAACAACATGCTAGTAGGAATAAAGAGAAAAAATTAATATTTGATATCCAAAATAGCTACTCAGGGCTCCGAAGGAAGATAATCCCAACTGAAGAACTACATTTTTAGGTCAAACAAACTGCAAAAGAACAGGTAGCACAGTCCCAACAGTTAAACATACCAATCCTAAGCCATCTGGCAGCCCAGCTTCTACTTGGATCCATGACAGAAATTATCCTGCAAGATAAGAGACATAGTGTCACATTATGCTTTTCACATATTCCACGGCAAGCCATGCTTGTTTCAATTTATCAGTGTAGAAGCACATATAATAAACTTTATAAAGAAGCTCTTACATTCACAGAGTTGACAGACAAACTCCAATAACCTTTTTACTAAATTTGTGATTGTTTCATGAAAAATTCCAAATTAAATCAGCGGTCAACATGACCTAAACATCTGTAAGTTCCCTGGACCTAAATATAAAATTTTAGAAAGCCTGATTACTGAAATTTGGTTAACTACAAGATTTTAAGTCCCCCATCAAATCCAGGCCTCTATGAAATTCCTATGCAAGAAGGTCACTGACTAAGATGCTACTGGAAACATACATCCACCTGATGTTTCATGCCAGACATCTTTTTTTTTCTTTTTTACTTTCTGTGGGATCACTTCGTTCAGTTAATTAGTCATATACTAAACCTACAAAGTTTCAGTGACCCACACAAATAAATGATCCCCCTCACTGATTGCATCCTCCGAACAGATCGAAGTTCCGTGCAGAAAATGTTATAGTTGGCAAAGTAAAAGAGAGTTCGCGAAACGTACCCTGTAAAGTTGGGCGTGGTGCAGTTGACGACATTATCGTGCTCTTTCTCCATGTCAAAGAATGGGCAGTTCTCGCATCCCGACTCCCTGAACTAAAACCACACCAAACAACAATAACCAGTAAATTTCCACTAAAAGAAACATTTTTTTTGTAGAATATGACACCGAGATAAAGAAAAAACCCAAATTTAACAAACTCCCAACAAATCAAAATATCCACAAATTAAGGAAACCCCCAAAACAAGGAAATGATACTTCGGCGAAAGGAATCTGGTCCTAGGGTTTAACCGGGAAACACAAGGGAAGAAGAAGCATCGTAAGGATGAACTGGAGATGAAATCGAAGGCACAGGCAGAGGGTTTTGGGAGTGGACGACAGGATAAAAAAGAACCTGGTCGTAGGTTTTGACGAGGCGGCAGCGGAGGCAAGCGCGGAGCTCGTGGCCAAAGCTGGTGGGTATCTGGGCGAAGTTGGGCATGCGGTCGTCCATCTCCTCAGCCATGTAGTCGCTTCGCTTCCCGCCCGCCATCGCCGATCAACTTGCGCCGCCCTCTTCTTCCTCCCACTTCTTTCTTTCTCCGGTTCGTTCCTTTGTATAATATTTGAATGTGTATGCGGATAGATAAAAAACATAAATACTGCAGACATGAACCGACTCCATGGCCCAATGGATAAGGCGCTGGTCTACGGAACCAGAGATTCTGGGTTCGATCCCCAGTGGAGTCGTTTTATAAGCTTTTTTATAATTTTTTTATTTGATCATTTTTCACGCTAAAATATTGGACCTCACATTTTATGTAAAAAAAAGTATTATTTATGCACATGTTCACAAATAGATTTGATCTTAATCTACTTCTTATTTATTTGATATACTCAATTACAATTCTCCCCGAAATTTATATCATGATTTGTATAATTATTCTATGTTTCTATATTTTAAGCTAGGAGCATGCAAATGTGATTATTATTTGTGGCATTGTAAACATCTATATTTTTTATTTTTTTTTGCTTTCACATCCTAATAAACAACTCTGCTACTGACCGGATGAACTTTTTTCTCTTGCTTAATGGTGGTAACGTTATTGGTTTTGCCATTAACATTCTACAACCAAATTATCCCCTATATAACACAACACATACTCCATTACTCATAATTCATAATCCGTAACTACATATTTATATGGTTAATAATTTATTACTACTTATATGTACAATATTAGTTTTTTTATATTGTCATTTTTTATTTAGAACTTTTTAAGTCAATTAGATCTTAGTATTTTTTAATTTTGATTTGATTTAATAAACTTTTAAAATATTAAGACTTGTTAAAATCATGATGTTAATCCGCATATCAAGATGTATACGGTTACATCGTCGACGTCGTGAGTGGACGAACCAGAGAGTTTGCCGAGGCATCTATCACGCCAGTTTCCTCTGCCGCGACCAAAGTGGACGGTCAGCGTCATTCCCGCAGAAAGCCAAATTATGCACGCCATTTCCCGCCACGCAGCGTTCCGCGTTATTATAGGATCGTCTCCTTCCTCCTCCCTCGTCTTCCACTTCTCTCTCCTTCTCCTTCTCCTTCTCCTTCTCTCCCTTCATCACCATCGCCGGCGCTTCCTAGCAGGACAAAGCAATGTCGACGCTCTCGATCCCTGTCTCTGTCCCGCCCGTGGCGGAGGACTGCGAGCAGCTGCACAAGGCCTTCCAAGGTGATCATGATCCACTTCTTACTTCTCGTCTCTCTCGTTTCCGCTTCTGCAACTATCGATGCCTCCCATGCACTGCACCCTGATTAGTTTTGACGGTGTTATGAATAAAACTTGTCGACCTGATCTCAGGATGGGGGACGAACGAGGGCAGCATCATCTCCATCCTGGCGCACCGCCCCGCCGCGCGGCGCAGGGAGATCCGTCGCGCCTACGCTGAGACCTACGGTGAAGACATCCTCACGTCCCTCGACAAGGAGCTCACGCGAGACTTCGAGGTCCGTTTCTTCTCTATCTGATAGTGATTCTTGATGTGTTTTCTTGCTAAAGATGTCTCCTTTTTCGTTCACTACACATTTTTCTCTAAGGAGTTATTTAAAGGCGTCTCCTTTTTCTGCTAAGTCTATCAGTTTCTTCTGATGGGGTACCTTCATTTTGAGTAGAGGGCAATGCTGTTGTGGATGTTGGATCCGGCTGAGAGGGACGCCGAGCTGGTGAACGAAGCCGCGAAGACATGGTCGGCAGCGAACCGGGCGCTGATAGAGATCGCCGTCGTCAGGTCGGCGGATGAACTGTTGGCCGCGAGGAAGGCGTATCAAGCTCGGTTCAAGAGATGCCTCGAGGAGGATGTTGCGGCGCACACCACCGGCGACTTCAGGAAAGTGAGTTTTTTTCCCAGAACTCTGCTTGTTACATGTATGTAAGATATCTTAAAGCAAGGAATTAGAGTAGCTGCTAATGGTGAAAGTGTAATGAATTAGGTAAACATTCAAATGAAGCAATGAGGGATGAAACATGCATTGAATTCTGTGAAAAATCGAAGTTACCCATGGAAAAGTGTGCTTAATATGTGATCAACCTGCAAGTTTACTAAACTAAGTTGCCAAACGAAATTGAGCATTCTTTTCCTGATTTATGGAGTCTGATGCTTTCCATCGTCCAGCTTCTTGTGCCTCTGCTCAGTTCATACCGCTACGACGGCTCTGAAGTGAACGAAACTGTGGCAAAATCAGAAGCCAAAGTACTGCATGAAAAGATCGACGCTAAGGATTACAGTAACGAAGAACTCATCAGGATCCTGACCACAAGGAGCAAAGCGCAGCTCCTTGCCACCTTCAATGACTACCAGAACGAGTTCGGTCATCCCATCAACAAGGTGAATTCAGAAGAAAAAAAACTTCCTTTTGTTCTTCTGCAGCATGTATTGAAATGGATTGATTTATTTTTTTTATAAAAAAACAGGATTTGAAGTCTGATCCTAAGGATGATTTCCTGTCTGCATTGAGAGCTATCATACGATGCATAGTTTGTCCTCAGCGGTATCTGGAGAAGACTATTCGGCTTTCCATCAACAAAATGGGAACAGACGAGGGTGCTCTGACCAGAGTCATCACCACTCGCGCAGAGGTCGACATGAAGCACATCAAGGAGATCTACTGCAAGAGGAACAGTGCGCCCCTTGAAGGTGCCATAAAGAAGGACACTCGTGGAGATTACGAGGACTTCCTCCTTGCACTGATTGGCCAAGTTGATGCCTGAGACTTGTGGACACAAATCAGCATCTTAATTAGATAATGTTGTGAGATTTCTTGTGAAGTCTCTTAATTTTTGGGTGGTGTAATAATCTCTTTTTTTTTTCCTGTGCATGAACTCTCTTGATATTTTTAATTAATAAAGATGATTGACTTGTCCAGTAGAAGACTTGAGAAATTTATAATTATGTGAGCAGAAAGGAAGTTGATCATGCAACTTGGCAAGCACTGATGTGCTCCCATATGAATCTTGTGTACTTCTTGGTTTATGATGCACAGTCGAAAGCGAGGTCTTTCCATGTTATCGGCGTTGCGATCTTGCAGTGTGCAGTACGTTTCAATGCATTCACCGTTTCTAGTTTTCTGCATGTTGCTTGGCGTGGCACGAAGGTCTGAACTTATTTACTTTCTTTTCTATGTTATAGGATACAGAATGTTTTTATTAGTGCTTAACAAATTTGAGCTTTGATGTAAAGTTTGTTTTCTCTTCCAAAAATTCGATTATGAGATCTCTGATCCAGAGTCGATTCTTCAACACTTTGCCTATATGTTGCAACAAGATGATTTTCCTTGTGTATACTTTAGATACCCTGATGCAATTTGGACATTTTCTGTATGCATTCTTTTTTTAATATATTTTCAGACATTTTCTGTATACATTATGAGGTGGATAAGAATCAGCACATTTTGTTTTCAATGACAATTCATCGATGTTCAAGACTACTAACACTTGACTAATTCGGTATTAGGACGAATAACGACAAAAATTAATCCTGGCTAAGATGTTTAAGAATCAGCACATTCCACTGAGAAACTGGAGAGTTTTGAGTTGCATATGTCTAATAGAAAATTGCAGATATATGAAAGCCAACGTTCAAGTCCGCATGCAAGACAAGGGCATAAATCACAAGAGTTAGAGAATCTAATGCTTAGTACACAAAATAGGTGTTACACGAGTTTGCTCTTGAGGGACTCGTGTGGATCGAATACAAACAGATATGATATAATGTAGCAAGTAATTGCCTGAAATATATATTTTTAATTTGCTCAAATATTTTGACATGGATTTAAGTCTGAAACAGGAAATGGTGCTGTCATTAGCTGTACAAAGAACCTTTACCATGAGAGTCTGGTCTGAATCATGGAGGCAATATAATTTCAAATGAAACTAGAGCCTTTGGAAACAAAAAACATTGCTTATTTTACAGATCTACACTTTTAAGACATCGCAGCACGTATCAGTTTGGCAGCATGTACACGTCCAAAGCTGGAGTTCCAGTTTCAGGTGGTTTCAGGATGAGACTAGTTAAATAAGGATTACAACAACAGGTTCTCTCCATCCAGAATCAGTATCCCTTCTTCAACAGACCCCGAGAAAAGATGCGCTTGCAGTACGGGCTAGTTTTGAGCACGGCTGCATGAGGTCGGATAGCTTCAACCAGCGCAGAATGCAGAGAACCCTGAATATGAGTATAATCACAAGTTTGCGATATGAGTTAAGTAAACCTATCTAGCGAGGGGAAAATTTAAACCTATATGACTTACGTACAGATCATAAAACAAAGATTTGATACCTTGGAATTTACAAGAGCAGATTGAATGACGTAGTTCGCATATGGGTCTTGCAGCAATTGTTCAAAGGGAGAGACTGAAAGTAATTCAAGAATAATGGTGGAGCGATCAATATCACAAAAGTACTTGAGGCATTTCTCCACTACATTGCTGCTGAATTTCTGGGCTGAAAGCCGTACATATTTTCCTTCTAAATGAGATGCCAAGTTTGCATTCACCAATGGGCTTTTAAGTTTCAGAATATATTGGATAACATAATTCCTGAAATAGAGAAACACAGGCAACATAACTTTGAAGCGCCATTTGATTAATTGAATATAATTGCTAACTAATTCATTTCGACAGCATGCGTATTATTGATAAGAAAGAAAGTAATCACATGAGCCAATTAAAACAAGGACAATAAGAAAAGATCTCCTTAAGCATCAAAACTAACCTGCCAACTCAGACAGAAATAAAATCATCAAAGCACTAGTTTTTTTTTTGAGAAGGATCAAAGCACTAGTTATGAGCAGAACAAAAACAAAACTATAACTGAAATATCAATTATATACTCTTTCCATGGTAATTTGGAAAAGAAACTAACACGTAGCACTTCAATTTGACACAAGGCACTAGCATCATTTTAGCCTATTACCAACACAATAAAAACTGAAATAATGAATTGACTCTAATGCCATTTCTATTCTTTCAGATAAAAAAGTATAAACAAGATTGTCTCGTTCTTCTCTTCGAGTAGACATTCATAAATTTCAGTTAAACTCTCATGACTCTTTAAAATATGTTAGTTTTGATAGTGAAATTTTTAGAAATGATGATAGCTTCTTACGAATAACAGATTCAAAGACTGATGTACCAACCAGTTCTTAGATGGATTGGTTGAGACTTTGTAAAGGTCAAAGGTCTGAGTATCAGGCGAAACAATTTATTTGTACTTTCTTAATACTAGGTCACTGACTTCCCTTTATAAAACAAAAACTAACTAAATGTAAAATTCTCAACAAGAAAACTTATATAGCCTTTTGGAAAAAAAAGTGAAAACTTCAATTAGATTGGAGTGCGTTAATGATCCTGTGCATCTCTGATTAAAAGATGCATTTAGATAGGATACCTACGTAGAACCTTTGATCCCCAAAGTCAATTCATACATCAACAAAAACAACAATGTCTGCAAAATATCAAATAATGAGTAACAAGATCTTATTGTATTTCAATGCATTTAGAATCATAACGCTTACCCAAAAGGATCTTGAGCAAGTAAAAGGCCATTAGCAGAAATTTCTGAAATCAACTTTGCTCGATTCTCTCTAGTAGAATGATCTATGCATCTTTGTAAGACGCAACATCCATGTCGATGAGTAGCAATTTCGACACAATACTTTGCAGCAGCATCAAAGATAAACTGTAAATGTAAAATGTCAGATAGCTCTTTTATAAGATAATGCGACTGCAAAAGAAATGATTAAATCTACACTCTGGTTCTACCCAATAGCAAAAACATTGCAAATACGTAGCAGAACAAATGATCAAGCTAGCATAACCAACTTATGTTATCATAATCAAATATAATTCCTAACGTAATGATGGACGATGATGCATTCATGTTTTGAACATTAGGTTCATAAAAGATGTGAAGATGATAGAATAGCAATGTGAAACATATATTATAACACTTTATTGTTTGCCACTATCATTGTTGGGAAATATTTATTTGTTATAGAATTCTATTATCTATGAAGCTACAAAATAAATGGTCTGAAATCAGATTCTTGTTTATTTAAGAATATAAGAACTCAGTGCTTAATCAGGTTAATGATACATTTTTTCAAGACAGCATGAGCTAATAGTTTTGGTATAGAACAAAAGGTCGGTGATTTTCATGTGTGAACAAAATCTTTGATGCATATTTTTGTTAAACATTTACACGCTCATGTAGACTGTATATCTTAAATAGAAGAAAGCACCCTTTGCATACTTCATAACATTGGCTAAGCAAGCTACAAAAATGTTTGACAGCCACTGCAAATTCATCAACAAAGTGTTTTTTCGGCACCCAAAATCTATACCTCATTGTCTTCTTCTGAAAAAGACTCCAAACAATGCTGTACCACATGATTTCCATTCAAGTCTTTGATGAGGTCCAGAAACATAGGTTGCAGGGCAGATACAACTAGAGCAATTTGCTGCCTGGTTTTGAGAGTATCAATTAACTTCTGCACTGCCCTTGTCCTGCAGCAGTAAACCAAGAAAGTTAAATTAGCAATTCAGAAGTTCACATGCAAAAGTAATTAAATTTTAATTAGACAATATTATTAAAGCCATTGAGTCAATGTAGCTCCATAAGAAGTAAAAAACACTGACAAGTCATACCCATGCATGCTGAGAGAGATCCTGACGAGATCAGCTGGATCTTTTGTCAACACAAGAAGAATCTTCATTCTTTGTTCTTCAGAGCACACATCCAGTAGCTTCTGCATGAGATAATTCCCAAAAGGGTGTACCATGAGCTCCACTGCATGATCAATTACACCATTAAATATTGTATCCACCATATGCTTCCCTTCATCGATTTTTCGCTGCAAGGACCGACATCCTTGCTGATCCTTCGCCATGTAGTATATGCATCCTTTCAGTCCCATGAAATTTGTGTACTTCAGTGGCGAAGTTGGAGAAAAGTTCGGCTCACTGAGCATGCCTTGTTCTGGCTGCGGGTGCCCAAAATCCGATTTTTGCCCCTCCTTCGAATCATAACCCCAATGTTTCCCAGCACATTGCAGTCCCTTCCCCTGTAACAATAGACTCTTGTCAGATCCTTCAACATCTCTCAGGTTTCTCATAGATGCTATTGGCTGTAAAGGCAATCTATTAGAGAGTCCAAATCCATTTGGGATCGCATAATCATAATTCTTCGTCATCAGAGAATCCGATGCGTTATGATCAGAATTGACATCAACTCCATTGTAGGAAGTCAAGAAAGGTTCTGAGATCGCAGGCAATCGATTAGTAACATTCCACTGATGGACGCCATCATGCGATCCCTGGTAACAACGACTTCTACCCAGAACACCATCTACGCCAAATTCAGGTGGTCCTCTCGCACAATTCTCCAGCCATGGCGTCATCACCTTACCGTCCACAGGGAAATGCCGCCGCATTCCAGGTGCACAGGGTCTCTCGTCCACATCAAACATCAGGGCGCTGGGGAGCAGATTACCGACCTTGGCAAAGTAAGCATCGACGTCGTAATCATCGAGGAGCGCAGAAAGGGCCACCGAGTAATCCGCGGCGGCAGCGAACGGGAACGGGAGACCCGCCGCCGCCTTCTCGTTGCCCCCCAGGTGCATGTCACGGAGCTTGAGAAGCAGCCCGGGGTCCTCCACAATCCGGTCCCCGCCGGCGTCGCCGACGACCGGGGAGAGCCTGTCAGACATCGAGCCGGTCCAGGACGACGACGACGACGAGTAGGATCCGCCGCCGTCCGAGACGAGCGGCGGCGGGGACAGGCACACGCGCCCTTGGCCGTAGGCGTTGGGGGGCATGCGGACCGGCGGCAGCTCGCCGTCGTCGGAGCCGCCAATGCTGTGGCCGTGCATGCCGTCGAGACGATGACGGCGGNCTCTCTCTCTCTCTCTCTCTCTCTCTCTCTCTCTCTCTCTCTCTCTCTCTCTCTCTCTGGAATGGAGGAGAGAGAAACAAATTAACTAAGTAATTAATAATTGATTAAGGGTTATTATTATAATTATAATAATTATATAACCATCAAGGAGCAAAAAAGATGGAGAAGAAAAGGGAGAGAATTAAGAGGTGGTTTATAAGGAGAGATTTGGTGCCAAATATTATTAGAGAAGTGGTAAAGTCCAACTCCTAAGGTTTAGGAGAGGCATACGGGTCCATATTATTATTGCCACCTCACACAGATTAACCAGTCAAAACAATTCGATCGGAAATATTCAAAAGAAAACTAATTATATTATAATTTTATAATTATCAAATTACTAAACTAGTATTCAAAATAGAAAAAAAAAGTTAACGAGCTTTTTAAAGTATTTAAGTTAAATTGTATTGATTAGGGCTATATATCGCAAAAATAATTTAATAAAGATGTATTCTATTAAGTAGGATATATCGCATTTTTTATCTCATGGATCCGTTTGATTTTGAGACGTGCGATTAAAAAAATTAATTTATTTAATATTCATATTTCTTACTTATTTTTTAATAATAAATTCAAAATAAAATAATTTATAAGATAGGATATACGGTATATCTAATACACCTTTTATTAAATTCTGAAAAGAAATGGAGTGTTTTTTTTCTTCCAAATCATATTTTCCTAATTTGTGAAGCCATCAATAATTATATACCATAATAATTAGAAACAAAAATTTAGGTACACTATTAATTAGCGACTATTTTTTAGGTGGCACGCTCGATGTTAAATCCAACCGTACGATTCGTGCAAACAATGAGAATATTACCGAATCAATTGGTTGAGTTTTATTGGGCAGATCGATGGACGAGCGGTTGGATTTCAAAGTTCCATTTGGAATTGTGATAGTGTTATGTTTTTTTTTAATTGTTTTTTTATTATTGTTAAATAAATATATTGTCTATGAAAATATCATAAAATGGAGTTGGCAAAAATATCTTGAAAGGACCACTGCCATATGAGACATAGGGTTCCACGTAGGAGTAAGAAAAGAGATAAAATAAATAAAATAATATGAAACATAGATTTGGAATTATCAAAATTGCCCCCCTTCTTCGGTTTATAAATTAATTGTAGTTAGTGCTAAGTAACGATTTATAGCTTTTTAACTCATCAAAGTTTTAACCGGATTAGGTATCATGTTTTATCCTTAATGACACTTTAGGTAGTAATGCATCAACAGTTTTTGGATGAAAATTAATGTGCCTACATAGCATGCAACACAAAATTTAAGGTAAAGCAAATCTAAATTCTGTGATGCAAATTCAGTCTCTTTTTTATTTTTATATTAAATGAATTAAGATATAAGATTTAATGAACGTGTAACCTACTTAAATAGATACATCATGTCTTTTATCTTATGGATCACTAGATTTTCAATATGTGATACATTGTATCTAGTATTTTATAAACCATTATATCTGAAATTTATTATTAAAAAATAATTAAAAAATATGAATATTCAATAGGTTATTTAATTTTAAAATTATTCATAAAATAAAAGACATTATGTACATTAGAGTACACCTCCATTAAATATCATATCTTAATCTTTTAAATATATAATTTAAAAAAAAAGATTGATTTTGTATCGCATACTTTAGATTTGCTCTCTCTCTCTCACATATATATATATATATATATATATATATATATATATATATATTATCTAATTGTAAAATAAAAAAAATTAATTGACATAATTAATTAGTAGGTCTATGTCGCAAGATCAATTTTATATTTTTATCTTTTTAATATTGATGACTAGAGAATATTATTTTATTTTTTTTAATATTAAATTTGTCGTAGTAGCTCTAAATACCAAATTGTAAAATAAAATATATCAACATTAATAATTGCTAAAATACAAGTTAATTGATTTAATATGAATGCAAGTAAGAAGACAAATGAGATTTTGGTGGACTGTTATTTTCCTCCAAGCTGTGAGATGAGTGTTGCAAGTGTTATGATGAGTGAATTGGATTGAATAAAGTGAGTACGTTGAAACTTGCTTTTTAAAAATATATTGAAACATAAAGTCTTAAATATCTACTCATAATTACGTCTTCGGAGTTTAACGTATAGACGTTATTATTTCGATGTCAACTCGTGAATCAACTTGTTGTCATTGCACTTAAATCTTTGTTAACTGTTGTCTCATACTCTCATGTTAAATTTTATGACGAATGTTTCAATATTTTATTTAAAAAGGTATATTTTATCCATTGTATCTAATATCTTAAATATAAGATGTGATTAAAAAAATATATACGAAATATAAATCGATCTAATAATATATAAGATCGAAGGCATAGTGTATCCTTAATTTTAAATTTTAAATTCTAAATTATACACACTTTTATTAAATTTATTTAATTTAATTAAGGGTCTTCAGGTGTTTCACCGTGAAGCACTCATGTGATCGACCGTCTATTTTTGAATATGTGGTTTAGATTAAAAGAGGAGAGAGAAAATGGTTATGTTATTTTAGTTAGGTGGTTTTAAGTTGTTTTTAATCTAAACCACATATTCAAAAATAGACGATCGATCACGTGGATGTTTCACGGTAAAACACCTAGAGGGGTGTTTCACCTCCATTAAACTCTTTAATTAATTAATTAATTGGCTCACGTTTTAATTTTATATCTTTTGTCGTTTATATATTAAAAGAAGTCAATGGTATACTCACTTTATAATATTTGATAATTAAAATATTTATTAATGGATTCAACATAGGTGCTCCCTAAAGAGCATCATATTACTTACATCTTTAATCGTAGGATGTTAAATCTACGATGAATATTAGATTTTATTTCTCATATTTTTTTCTCTCTCCTAAATTTATTCACCAAGACTGTCTATAAAAGTCTGAGAGAAAATAGACAGATTAAATATTCTACGATTAGAAATATAAGTAGCATGGTGCTCCCTACTTAAATGCCTCCATTTTTTTCATATTAAACAACAAAAGTAGACAAAGGTTGAAACATAACAAGCTATCAATGTGTATCCGATGTAAAAAAACTTATATTATTTATTATAATGACACAAATAGGAAAAATATAAACATAAAAAAGAGCATAAATAGCACAAGTAAGGATAAGAATGTCATTTGAGTGGGGGGCAATCTTAATTGTGGCCGTTGCTTGCTTAGAAAGCGAACTTTTTGGTTGGGTCCACGCCATGAATCCATTCCCTTCCTCACCCTTCTCATTCTCATTCTCATTCTCATTCTCATTCTCATCTCATCCTAATTTGCTCATGGCGATACAAATGGATGCAACCCCACCATCTCTTTAACGTCACATGTAGTTATGTGGTATCTATGAGAGACAAAACAGAGGAACCTGCCTCATCTGCTTACATAGGCAAAAGGATAACAATTATTATTATTATAATAACAATAATAAAATGGAATGAAAAGTATTCGAGAAAAATATCTCATAAAAGTATATTCTTTCATGATATTTTCTTTTTTCTAGTGAGAGGAATATCCCAAACATTTGAATCCTTTTTAGGATTTTGTTTGATATTTAATTAATCATGTAACACTATCTCAACAAACTAAGATACAGATTCTAATGAGATGTCATTTTTTTAAAAATTTAATGATGGTGTGCCCGGATACATAATGTAGCTTGTGTAACAAATCATTGGATATAAAATCTACGATTGAAAAAATAAATAAAAAATAATAATCTTAAATAAGATATGTCGTAAATCTCAGATTCAACGATTTGTTGAGTAAATGGTGTGCTCGGGTACACCATCATTAAATTCATTTTTTTATGTTATAACAAACTTAAATTATTTTTGTAATTTTAATAATATGACGATCATAAGAGTACAAATAATATAGTAGTGCATTGCATATATATATATATATATATATATATATTTATATAATAAGAAGATGTATCCTATTAAAATAGCATATCGTGTCTTTATCTTTTTTAATCATCGAATTTAAAATTTATAGTTAAAATAAATAAATAATATAAATTTTAAATAGATTATTTATTTTTAATTGCATATTTTAAATTCAGTTATCTAAAAAATAAAAAATATAATGAACTTACTTAAGTAAGTAAGATGTGCATTCATTAAACTATATATAAATATGTATGTTTGTCGTGTGTGTAAAACAACGAGTACGTATTCCACCGAGTTTTATGTATTGTGCGTGCAGGCCGACAGACATAAAAGGTTGTGAGTTCAATTGATTCATTTTATTTAAAATGAAATAATATTCTTTTAGTGATCGATATTCGAAGTTATTAATATATAATTAATTTGATATTTGAATAAGAGCACAATAAATTTTTTTATCAAATTAATAATTTTCGAAATTAAACTCTAACTATTAATTTTCATCATTCTCTAAAACACAGAGTCACCAATTATATATGTTAAATAAACTATATTTATTTGACGCAATATCGCTAACATGTATTGTAGTATTATTATTTTGAAAAAACATAATAATTATATTTTATGCATCAATTAACTATGTATCAGAAAAAAATGATGCATATATATGGTACGATACCTTATTTTTGTATGCCCCCTTATGTTTCATTTTATTCATATTTTTTTATTTATCTAATCATAGTAAAATATCGTGTAAAAAAATTTGATTTTAACAATATTGCATCCGGGGTTCTAGATCCGCCCCTCAACGTTAACTTATAATTTACTTTTATTCTTAACATTTTTATCCACTTTCTAGTCGATAGACTTCTTTTACTCATTTTTTCAGGTTCAAGATAAAAAGAAATATGAATTATGTGTGAAAATTAGGATGTGCACATAAAATATGTTCACATATGGAGGGCTATAATATTTTGGTACATTTGGCATCTATATTAAATGGAGGAGAGGGTTAGGGGATTTTGTTAGCATGAGTATGAAAGGCGAGAGAATTAATAGTTTCGAACTTAAATTTCGAAATCATCAATTTGATTAGAGGAATAATTATTTCTGTTTATCATCTTCGACTTCGGAATAGTCAGGTGCTAATGATCTTGATTTAACCTCTCGGGAGTTAAAAAAAGAAAACTAATGATTTTACAAATTTATTGTATAGCGATTGAAGGATGCACATATGGTTCAATCTTCACTTCACAATTATAAGTCATCCTTCCATCCATCCAAAAACTATGGAACCATCATCCTTATGAAAAGAATGGATAACAACAATTTGATATTATTTAATACATGTTGACAATGTCTCGAATCTTCATTTAACAGAAAATTCATATGTTGGTTAACACATTTAGTAATTAAAGATGCAGTTACAACGAGAGCATTGTTCGAATAATGAAATTGAGGAAAGTCAAGGGCGGATTCCCTACCGGGGGATGTGAGGGACGAAACTTTCTATTAAAAAAATTTAGAATATGTTTCTAAGTCAGAATTCTAACTTTTTTGTTGATAGATATTATTTTTTGAGTGCTATTGCAAAGTTCTTGTAGGAATTATAACACATATAATTTAAGTATAAACGAGATATATGGAATATCTCTTGTAGCGAAAACGTCGGATGTCTGAGCCGAAGGAATTCTTCCACGAACACTGATAGTACGTTGACTTAAGTTCGTCGTCGAGAACCAAATTACATGAACTTGGAACGTAGATTCACAACTCAACTACTTAGAATAAGATAGAATGAACTAATATTTTTTTCTTCACACCAATGTCTTGGACCTATGCCCTACTGTCATATATATAGTATTATAAATGGTCAATTGTGGGAGAGGAAGGGATGGTCACATCAATGTGACCATCCGTGTCTCTTCGTGCATGGTAGCATGAAGAGGCAATACCTCCTTTGTTTTCCAAACGCATGTGGTGCATGCTTGAAGGTGAACAGCCCCAAGGCCGGCGTTACGTCAACAATCTCTCATTCGTATGCAATGGGCTGGTGTCATACTCTATCCTTTGTTCATAATGTAACAAATGAGTCGTGTGACCTTCGAGTACAAGCACAACATAAATATGAGAGCCTACATAGTTGCTTTACAAACATTTTGAGCCAAAGCTATGACTTACATAGTTGCTCAAATATACGTACTCGTTGTACCTCAAATCAGTTTTGTTGTATAGTCCAGACACTCTGTGTCTGACTCCGCGGTAATCAATATCGTATGTAGAATTATTTATCCTTCTCAAGGATAAACTAGTTGGCCAACTATATACGAAATTCTTATGTGACTCATAATAGATCTTACTCTCACTCTCATGCTTCTCAATCACAGATTAGTTGTTTTGACGTGACTCGACGGGAGACTCACTTTTGGCCTTTGAGTACCCCGCTAAAGTAGCAGACACTAACCCGTGATCTTGAAGCATAGTCAAAAGTCTAAAGGAACACATGGACTAATCAGTCTATAGAGACTCACACCATGACGGAGGTGAATAAATTAACTCGTCGTCTCTCAAGGTCGACTTAGCATACTTGGTTCTAAAACACAAGTACTACGGTGAAGACTCCCACTGAAGGAGCATATGTATTTAACTCTGCAAAAAACTTGACACCACACAAACTTAAGTTCAGTCATCCATTTATGACATCTGACTTGAGTCCTCCAACTACTCGCCCTTTTCGGACGTCAAGTTGAGGTATCATGTTTGGCTACCTCTTATCAGGCTACATGAAATTACTTTAGTTCATGTATCTCGAACACATCGAGATGATTTTAGACCATTTCTACACAAGAAATACGTCAGTTCAAAATTTCTTCTCTGCTCGCTATCTCCTAAGCGTCAGAGGCATTTACTCGTGTGACTAAGTTCATGCCTGATCGACATACTACACATGCATAACAGAAATTTATCACAAAGATAATTTATGAAAAATAAGTTTTATTTATCAAAAGAGTTTGAGTACATTTCTTCATTACATCCTACGTAATCCTAGTGCATTTACATGTCTCAAAAAGGCTTCTTTAGGTAATGGCTTGGTGAACGGATCATCAACCATTTTATCTATGGATATATACTCAACTAATATATGTCCTTTCACTTCTTCGTCTCGTACAAACTTGTATTTAGTGTCGATATATTTCCCTTTGCAATGATATTTCTCGTCCTTTACATAAGCGATGACAACTTGATTATCGCAGTATAGGACTGCTTTCTTCATTGCATCATTTGTGAAGCGTAAGTGTTGAAGGAACCTCTTTAGCCACAAAGCCTCTTGCACTGCAATTGAACATGTGATGAACTCTGCTTCCATAGTAGACAATACTACACAATTCTGTTTCTTGCTACTCCATGTGATAGCATCATTGCTAAACAGAAAAGCATATTCGGAGGTGGGCTTTTGTTACGTCGTATGTCCAATCGACGTCCGTATAACCAGAAAGTTGCAAACTTTCTCCATGATAACATAACGCAAAGTCAGCAATGCCTTTAAGGTATCTCAATATTCTCTTCACCGCTTTCCAATATTGGCGTCCTGAATTCGCCTGATATCGACTCACTAGACCTACGAAATAACATATGTTTTGTCGAGTACACAACATAGCGTACATCAGACTGTCGACTACATTCGCATAAGGGATAAATGACATTTCTTTTTGTTCCTCTTGAGTTTTCGGACACATATTGAGATTCAAGGCTTCGCCTCTTACAACAGGAGTATCAATGAGTTTGCAGTTATTCATGTGAAATCGTTGTAAGACGTTATTGATATATGATTCCTGCGACAAAGTAAGGAATTTTTTGGAACGATCTCGTTGAATTTTCACACCTAATATGTAGACTGCTTCACACATGTCCTTCATCTCAAAAATGGAGGACAATCATTTCTTAATGTGACTATGATCTCCTTATTGTTTTCAGCTAGTAAGATATCGTCGACATATAATGTAATGATGATGAACTTATCATCAGACTTGTAGGCATACACACAGTGATCTTCATTGATCATGTTAAACTCGTACGAAATGATTGATTGATGAAACTTGATATACCACTGCCTAGATGATTGTTTGAGTCCATAAATGGACCGGCGCATCCAACAAACTTTGCACTCCTCGCCATTTACGATGAAACTCTCAAGTTGTTTCATGTAAATTTCTTCTCTTGTCTTAGAAAATTAGATAAGAGAAAAATATTTTTCTATCATTTTCTTATTTTTTTTATTTTTTAAATGAACATATCATTAAAAAATATAAAAATATCTAAAAAATTCAGAAAAAATCGAGAAAATTTTTTCTAGCTCTGATACTATTTGTAGGAATTATAACACATATAATTCAACTATAAAAGAGATATACAGAATACCTCTTGCAGCGAAAACGTCGGATGTCGGAGTCGAAGGAATTCTTCCACGAACATCGATAGCACATTGACTTGAGTTCGTCGTCGAAAATCAAATTACATGAACTTGGAACGTAGATTCACAACTCAAATGTTTAGAACAAGATAGAATGAACTAATAATTTTTTCTTCACACCAGTGTCTTGGACCTATGCCCTACTGTCATATATATATAGTATTGTAAATGGTCAGTTGAGGGAGAGGAAGGGATGGTCCGTGTCTCTTCGCGCACGGTAGCACGAAGAGGCAATACCTCCTTTGCCTTGCAAACGCATGTGGTGCATGCTTGAAGGTGAACAACCCCAAGGCGGTCGTTACGTCAATAGTTCTATATTAGAAAAATAAATTCTTATACATATGTAATTTTTTGAGGATTAAATTTATGGTATCTTCTTTATAATTCTTTTATCAATAATATGATATAGTTTAATTAAGAGTGATCCTCATAAATTTTATGTACCTCGCCTGTATGTGTCTTATATTCACAACAAAAGATTATAAGTGTATTTGGTTTTCTTTTTTGAAAAGATAAATCATAGTTTTTAAGAGCTTAAACTTTTGGAAAAAAAAATTGAAAACTCATTTGCATTTAAATTTTAATATAACAAAAGTGCAGTTCACTGATTGAGTGTTGGAATAATTCAATTTATATCTTATGCATCATCACTGATTTTGTGAAAGAAAGATTTGCAAAAAAGTCGGAGCATTAAGAAACAGCAAACGACAGTATTAGAAATTAAAATACATATATCTTGAATAGAGAAAGGTTGTTTGAAGCTTAACATATGCTATTGTTGCAAGAAATATTTTCTCTTAAGAACCTTTTGTTTACAATTTTCATTCAACAAAGACAGAAGGTGAGAAAGCAATAATAGAGGACAATAAAATTTGTAACATGAAAATGCTACTTGATATAAACGTAAAACATCCGAACTCAAAGAATACTACAACCACATTAAACCTAAAATCTTATCTTGTATGTTATTTTCAATGTTAAATTCATATTTTCCCCCTTTTTCATCCTTGAAACATTCATATGGAAAACAGGGTGAGATAACTGACAGCTTAACCTTGCCAGAAAACAAATTATATTAACCAAAAGTTGTCTACACAACAAAGTAAATATCAGGTATGCTACGGTGATCATACCACAAAGAGATTGAAATATTTGATCTACAATGAACTCTGATTGGAAACTTCCTAAATAAAGGTAAATGATAATGGTCAATTTAGATGGTAGATTCCTACACCTGCTAATTGATCTTGAACAGAAATTCGAGAACACAAATAGAAGATCACAAGAGAAATCTAGAAAAAATAGATGACACACATAAATTTACTTAGGTTTACCCTTGAGTTAGAGCTATGTCCTGCAAAGATATTTCATTATTATTATTTTTTCGTTACAACCGATTAATATCACGTCTAAAATAAGAGTAATATATATATATATATATATATATATATATGAGTTTAAAACCTTAACAAATAGAGAATCTCGTAATTCAATCATATGAGTTAGCTTAAATAAAAGTTCAAATCTGTTTAGATTTTGAATTCCCGTCGGTGGGGCGGTGCCCCCGAACCCTTTCTTTCCGCGTGTAGAAGTTAAATGTCGTTGATAATACTCCAGTTCCCCTAAGCTCACGTGAGCGTACCCCCGTGTGAAAAATAAGAGATCCTGAAGTACTCGCTAACTCCACCAGATCTAGTGTGGAGAAAGAATTCACTGATTCGAATTATCCATCTTCAGTTTCAGCTGCAAAAATGCCACTACTAGTCATTTCCTTTAACTTGAGATCTGAGCAAGGTTTCATGGAAAGGTAACTCATGATATCAGCCTTTTTTCAAAAAAAAACCTCATGGCATAGGGACCATATATAAAGTGCACTCAACTTCTTTCAACCAATGAAGTGCATTATGTAGTGAAAGTTAAAATGTTGTATTCCTTATTGAACTACAAAGACAACCGGAGTTCCCATGCTACACTTTGACCAGAATGACAGAAGCAAATGAACGTGGCTGACTATGCATAAGTATGAGAGGCATCAACATTCAATTAATATTCTGCTAATTTATGGTTTATAATGTGTTATCAGAATTATGAAATCATGTCAGTGTTAGGAAGATAAGTGCTTTTAGCAACTAATTCAGCCGAAACTAAGCATTACTATACTAGTAATGGAAGCAAAACATGAAAGAGTACTTTATATTTAGGTAAAAGATTCTATGGCTACTGGAACACGTTGTAAAGAATAGATAGCTCATAATGCTCGCCGGAGAAGGCGACGCCGCTGCCGCCCGGAGGACAGACGGGTCGATACATTTTTATGTTTTATTAGAAAAAAAATGAGTTGCAATCTATTTTTAATTACAATGTATACTTATAATTTTTATGCATAATGTAAATATTTTCTATAGATAAAAAAAATTAAATCTCAAATATATATTTATATCAAA
Source organism: Pontederia paniculata (assembly GCA_001647135.1). NCBI lineage: Eukaryota > Viridiplantae > Streptophyta > Magnoliopsida > Commelinales > Pontederiaceae > Pontederia > Pontederia paniculata. The sequence continues at coordinate 32,304 of LTAE01000258.1, read as the reverse complement.
TATATATTATTTTCAAGGATAAATAAGTATATTGCTCATTTTTCTACTTCTAATATAAAGTAATGAAGACAAAAAATAAATCTCTTGATCGCATCACGCCCTTATTCTCACTCATTTTGACAAATGTGAATGATGCAATTGATTTTTGTTTGTTGATATATTCATTTTTTCATTAATTCGAACAAGAATTGATTTGTTCAAATAAGTAACAAAATAATCGATAAGGTTATGGTCTCGTTATAAATAGTCAGTGGCTGGTGACATGATCATTTGGGACACGGCAAAGATTATGGAGGGACGAAGATCTCATATAAGAAATAAATAAAAAAATACTTATAAAAAAATAATTGACATATATTAAATAAAAACAATTGATTTCTTATAATGTAAGTTGAGAAAACATGCCTATTTAAATTACAATAATTCATATTTTTTATTTGAAAAAAATTAAAATTAGTAAAACAAATGTAGCATATATTTAATATAATATTAGTACAATATCAATATATGCAAATATATAGCTATATTATATATAGACATATAACTTAATTATATATATATATATATATGCAATAAATGTATATTAAAAAAATAAAAAAACTCTCGAGCCCTATGTGGCTTCGTCCTAGTGACCATGACCTTTTGTCTATATATAATATAGCTATATTATTTTAAAACCAAACAAATATTAGCCTATTTAAATTACAATAATTCATATTTTTTATTTAAAAAATTAAAATTAGTAAAACAAATGTAGCATATATTTAATATAATATTAGTACAATATCAATATATGAAAATATATAGCTATATTATATATAGACATATAACTTAATTATATATATATATATATATATATATGTTAAAAAAATAAAAAAACTCTCGAGCCCTATGTGGCTTCGTCCTAGTGACCATGACCTTTTGTTCTTCTCATGAACAAAAGTATATATACAAAAATAATATTTTAATTAAGTTTGGTTGACGCTCCTAATTAGTCAGAGTATATTTTGAATTAAGAGATCAGGAGCTATTAGTCGCGAGTTCAAATCTCGAAATCATCAATTTGGTCAGAGAAATACATTTTCTACTTTTCATCCTCGATTTTGGATTACTTAGGTGCTAGTAACCCTCAACACCTATGACCCCGAGTGGATTTTTTTTTGAAAAGATAAAAAACATAATAATTTCCTCTCTAATCTTTCCTCATTTTTACATAATTCATAAAATCAAATTTATTAAAATATAATTCGTATCCCTTGTATTGAGATGTTTTTTTCTTTAAAAAATAATTGGCATCTAATATGTAATGAAAATTTGGAATAAATCATAACAAGTTGAGATAACATGTCTATTTAAATTATAATTTATATTTTTTATTTATAAAATAATTGAAATTAGCAAAACAATTGTAGAGTATATTTAAAATAATATTAGTACAATATCATATATGCATAATATATAGCTATATTATATTTGGATATATAACTAACATTTATTTATGTGTTCGTCCTAGTCGTCCCTAATGACCATGACCTTCGTTATATATTTAAAAGTATATAAATATAGAAAAACAATATTTTGAAAAGATAAATAAAGAAAAATATTAAGATTATTTCATTAAAAAGAAACGCCCACCGTGGGGCTCGAACCCACGACCACAAGGTTAAGAGCCTTGCGCTCTACCAACTGAGCTAGACGGGCTTGTTGACATTGTTTTGTACTTTAATATATAACAGATTGATGTGAATGTTACAAACATACATCAAGCAGCAAACATGTCCTCTTCAACGACGCTCCACTCACAGGCTTCTCCGCAACCACAGCATCCCTCCTCTTTCCACTCCAAACTCCGCCGGAGGTCCATGCTTTCCGGCGCTCTGGTGATGCTGACCGACATGATAACGACCAACCGCGCCGCTTCGGCCCCGACGAGCGCGCGGTTGGCCACGTACGCGTCGCCCGGCGCCCCGCCGCTGGCGTCCCTCCACGCGACCTCAGCTCTACCTACGAGCTCCGACGCCATGAACCTCCCGACGACCAACTGGCCGGCATCTCTTCTTCTGCGGAGCTCGAACAGGATGCTCCGCCGCTGGAGCAGTTCCTGCACGTCCGCCGACGGCCCGCAGCACTCCACTGAGCACACGCCGTTCCAGGACGCCTGCCCGCCTGTCGGAGAAACCTCGGACGTGTCGATGCGAATCCTCCTTCCGCCGCCTGCAGATACGTAGCATCTGATGAAGATGCGATCGGTGGGGTCGACGAGACGACTGAGGTTGATTGCTGTGATGCTGGTTAGATTACATTTCAGGTGGAGGGTGGTGCCATTGCCTTGTGACATGGTGCAAGTTGCAGAGTAGAGTGGGAAGTGGTAAAGGGTGGAAGCGTGGACGCAGAGAAGAGTGATCAACTATATATATATATATATATATATAGTTTGTTACTAGTTAATGCTGGTATATATATATGATATATATATAATTTGTTGCTAGTTAATGCTGGTAAGTGCTTGCTTAATTGTTAAAGCCACTGAAACAAAGTTGACTACTAGCTTTTGGGACTTCCTGTGGGCTTTGGATAAATGGAAAGATTAACCAGCCATCAGAAACTTCAAGGGACAAATGTCCCTTGTGGAAACTATGTGCCAAAACTAAAGTCGCCTGATAGGTAGGAGGTATAATGCTGGTAGTCACTCCCAAGTATGGATAGAGATTTCCTTTTTTAGTGATAGTCTCATGTTAAAAGGCCCTCCAACTAATCATTTTACTCCCATTAGTTATATTTGTAATCATCAACACAAATAAATTCATTACTATAACCAAAAGAGAAGTATAAATTTTAGAACAATACAAATTAAAAAATGGGTAAGCTAGCTTATATCCCCTTATAAGAATTCATCTAAGCTAGGTTTGACATGTTACAAATACTTTTTTCCACCTGCAAGAAATCCGTTATAAAAAGTTTTAATGGATCAAATCATGTACCGCACGGGGTGCATAGCATCTCAAAGTTTTAATGCATGAAAAGAAAATTAATTAATAAAAGAAGCATGATGACTCAAGTATTTTATTGTATCACAAACAAATTCTCTCCTTAATGGTGATACTTTAGAGAAAGATATACTTTTAGAGGCATGTGAGGAGCATGGGCAAAAGAAAGCAAACGAGTTCCAGTTGGATTTGCTAGCACCATTGTAATTTTCAAATGCTCTAAGGATCACTGGGAATTACTCTCAGAAGGCTCTTCCAATGAGAATGTTCTGTAACTATCCAAACATTTCCTTTTCTTTGTTATAAAGGATACCTAAGTAAAAAAAAAAAAATTGGATGAGAACTCAGATATCTCCCAAAAGCTGAATTATAAATTATCAGAGTGAGAAACAAGATCCGTAAAAGTGGTTGCTGTTCAAGGTATAGTTTCCAAAAGGTGTTCCGGTCATTTACTTCGTCGTCTTGGATTGGATTCTGTGAATCCATGGGGATCTTATATGTGGCTTCAAGTGAAGAGTTCCTGTCCAGTGTGGCTGTCTCTTTCTCAGGCAAAAGATTTTGCTTATCTTACCTGTAGACCATATAAGATACGGGGCTAGTGACTCGGAGTGGCTCCTTTTTTTTCATTTTCGAATAAATCAACACCTGACCAGGTGAAAATTTTATGCTCAACAGATGGCATTCCAAGAAGTTAGCGAAAGGTTGCTTACAGCATCATCCACCTTTGCCAAAGTACCTTCAGTTATGGTTTAAGAATACTTTAATACACGCATATCGGTAGCTCTTTAATTTTAATTCTCCATCACGTTTACAGAAAAGAAGAATAAGGCGCACACAAAACTCAGACCGAGGCCGAGCATTAACGAAGAACCACAAGGAAATTTTAACCTGTTACTCCTGATTTTCAGCTGAGGAAACAAAGCAAGATCAGACAATTAAGAGCAAAGAACCGAAGAGTGAAGTTGCAGCATTAAAAATATCAAGGCCGTCCTAATTAAAGAATGATTATGAAAACAAATAACATGAATTTCCATTAGAATTGCTCAATGACTTCATATGAATCTGAGTGCAACCCGGATCAAACACTGTCCAATATGCCAATTGTGTACAAAATTCAGTAAATTATATAAGCGAACAAAAATGTCACAAATAATGACACTCTAAAGCCTAAATCATCTGAAGAGTAGCCGAACTTGGTACTGCAGCCATAGATATCGGGCCATAGCAACTGCCGCAACTGCAGATTATAGTTTCAGCTGATGGTCCTCGTCTAGATCTTCTTCATACTCCCCTGGAGTTCAAGGCAAAATGATTGAGTGCTTCGACCATTACTAATAAAATCGTAATAAGCTCCTGGAAAACATATAAAAAATGGTTTCACCTCTGAGAATGTCAGCTTCATATCCTTATGTTGAAGTACTCAGGATCAAAGTGATGCAATCTGACGTAGCCATCTTCACCGCCACTCGAGAAACTATTCACATGAATAGAGTGATTAAAAGAAATTATCAGAAAATTGTTGCGCCTTTGGAATAATAGAAGAACATACAACTTTAGAATGCAGAAAAAATGCATAAACAATCAAGCATTAGTTCAGACCCCAAGAGTAAATGAAGTGGAAGGTTAAAAAGAAAGATCACTAAAGAAAGAGTTAGCAGCTGTAAGGTTTGTACTATGAGTGGTATCAATTTTGGGTTATAATGTACTTCATTTTCCAAAAGACAATCAAGTAGCAAACCAAGAACACTTATAAAATAAAGAAGAAACACAGTTCAGAAGCTATGGAGAAGTCAACACTAACGTCCAGATTCGTGCTGAAACGTCCCCACATGGGTGAAAATAAGATTTGAGGAAAAGGAAAGGAAATGGACAAGAGAAGACAGCGTGAAAAACAACCTAGAAAAATAGCTAATAGAATGAGCAACTCTCATAATCAGATACTGTCAGCATATCAGCTTCAGAATAGCGTATATGTTTCCATAAGGAAAAAAACAATCACTGAGCTGCATTAACAGAAAATAAAAGCTAAAGAACCCAACCAAAAAATCAATAGAAATATTAGCGTCAACCACTCATATTCTAGCATCTAAGCATTTGTAGCTCAGACTAGAGAAAAATAGTTAACAGAATGAGCAACTCTCATAATCAGATACTGTCAGCATATCAGCTTCAGAATAGCGTATATGTTTCCATAAGGAAAAAAAGCGATCATTGAGCTGCTATAACAGAAAATAAAGGCTAAAGAACCCAACCAAAAAATCAATAGAAATATTAGCATCAACCACTCGTATTCTAGCATCTAAGCATTTGTAGCTCAGACTAGAGAAAAATAGTTAACAGAATGAGCAACTCATAATCAGATTCTGTCAGCATATCAGCTTCAGAATAGCGTATATGTTTCCATAACGAAAAAAAGCGATCACTGAGCTGTTATAACAGAAAATAAAAGCTAAAGAACCAAACCAAAAAATCAATAGAAATATTAGCATCAACCACTCACATTCTAGCATCTAAGCATTTCTAGCTCAGACTAGTGTATATCTAATGCAAGCAACAAGGACCAATGAGCTATGCCAGCTCAGTAGAAAAGTAAAGAAAAAACGAAGAAAATAGAACAGTTGGTGAAATCAACCTGTCAAACATGCTCTAAAAAATAATAGCATAGAAAAAGATACATAAACCAGGAACCAAAACAAGTGCAGGAGTTCAGATTTGAAAAAAAAATTTATTAGTGTTGTTCCAGCAAAGAGCTAGAGCATCAGTAACATAAAATAGTCCAAAGAATAAGAAAATGGATGTAGAATAGCAGCTCTCATATTCTCTGTATCAGCCTGTATCTCAGAATAGCGTATACTATGATATATATACTTCGATCATTGAGTTGCTAAAGTAAAAGAGTTCAGAACTGTGCAATAGTTGGTACAGTTCACTTCGTATAAAAATAGTATAATTTCAGCAAGGAGCTATCGCATCAGTAACATGAAATGGTTCACAAAAACAAGAAGATGGATGTAATAGAGCAGCTCTCATATGTCGAATATCAGCCCTTATCTCAGAATAGCGTATATTATGATATATACTTCGATCATTGAGTTGCTAAAGTAAAAGAGTTCAGAACTGTGCAATAGTTGGTACAGTTCACTTGTTAAAAAAATAGTATACTTTCAGCAAGGAGCTATTGCATCAGTAACATGAAATAGTTCACAAAAACAAGAAGATGGATGCAATAGAGCAGCTCTCATATCTCCTATATCAGCCCTTATCTCAGAATAGCGTATATTATGATTTATACTTCGATCATTGAGCTGCTCAAGTAGAAGAATTCAAAATTGTACATTAATAAGTATAGTTTCATTTGCTAAAAAAAATCAGCATAGTTTCAGCAAGGAGCTATAACATCAGCATAAAACGGATCACAAAAAGCAAGAAAATGGATGCAGTAAAGCAGCTCTCATATTCTCCAATATCAGCCCTAATCTCAGAATAGCGTATATTATGATATAATACTTCAATCATTGAGCTGCTCTAGTGCATGAGTCCAGAATTGTAAATTCATTTGTATAGTTTCACTTGCTCAAAAAATTATAACTTTCAGCAATGACCATGATAATAAAACAGAATCCTTTCTATCTTATACATAAAATGGTTCGCAAAAGCTAGAAAAATGTAAATAATAAAACAGCATCCTTACTATCTTATAATGTATACCATGATATATAGATAGACAACCAGAATTTACATGACACAATAAACTTCAATGGAATATACATGGAAAAAACTTCAATAAAATCTCCTTAAAGTCCAACCAAATAAGAACAATCATAATGTAGCATTGGGAGATTCATAAAAAGCAGATTAATAACCATATAAAAATAGGAAAGGACAAGATTAACAAGTATGATGCTAATTATCATAACAAGTATGCTGTTAATGCTCTATAATATCAACAGCAGAAATAAAAGCAGCAGGAAAACTGTGATTCAGGGAATCTAACCTTCTCCCATCAGGATTGAACGCCAGAGCATTTATGGGACCAAAATGACCTTTCACACCACCAATTTCTTCTTCAAAAATCTATTTCGAAAATAAGCAACAAAAGAGATATTAAGATCTAGTATTCACTGAATAGAGAACAAAGAACATTCAAATTTCCTTTTTTAAGGGAACATCTCAAATCACACCTTGTGAAAGAATTTAGCTTCAAACTTTCCGGCACGACGGTCAGTCATTGTAACATTTACAGCTTCCTGACCACCTCCAATAACAACCTAAAGATGACAAAAGAGAAAGGACATATGATCTCAAAACTACAAAAGTTGATAATTCACCTTATTATGTGTACCATGTGATAAATAAAAACTTCCCTATACAACAAAAATAAAGCAAAAAATAAATAACTGCATTTCAATTTTACTTTCAACTCAGTCACCTACATGATCTAGAAGTGGAGATATTGCACAAGCATTAACCGGCCGGTCCATCGTGTATGTCTTGATAAGAGCTAGAGTTCTTGAATCCCACAGCTGAAGATGGAAATTAATTTAAGGTACAACATTAAATAATAACACATTAGGAACTCTTAAGGCTATAAAAATCATAGATAATGACATTTTAGAGAAGAAAAAATTACACCTTAGCAGATTTATCTGCAGAGCCAGTCAGAAAATGTGAACCATCTGCAGATTTGGATAGCGATGAAATTCCTTTTTCATGACCAGTTTCTTTGTCAGATTGTGCAAGCAGTTTTCCAGTCTGCAATCATGAAGATAAAATATTAACAGCACATATGCATGAACTGGATACCACAGAAATTCTAGGAGAATGAGTCACATGCATAATCATTTTTGTGTACAAACAGAAAAATAGTTATGTGGTGTATCAATACTTTAAATCTTAATGCACAAAAAAGATGTAGCACTACAAATTTCCAACCTCAGTATCCCATATACGGACTACAGAATCTTCACCAGCACTTATAATAGTCTTGTTCAAAGGTCCCCAAACGGCCCTATTTATTCTTCCCTGAAGTCCAGTGATTGTCAAGATTGACTCACTAGTCTCTGCAGAAAGTGATGAAATAAAAGGGCTCAGATTATCTTAGGGAATACATCACAAAGTTGACAGGAATAAAAATTGCCAATACCATCTTGGATAACATGTATACATGTCAATTTAAAGTAATTTAGTGGGCGAAGTGTACAGCTTTTTCCATAAACAATATGACCTTACCATGTAATAACCTTTAAGTTAGTCCTCTCAGCAAGGCTAGGAGCACCTATTTGGTTAACTATATGCCATAAAACAACATATTTAAATGGAGAAGNTGTACAGCTTTTTCCATAAACAATATGACCTTACCATGTAATAACCTTTAAGTTAGTCCTCTCAGCAAGGCTAGGAGCACCTATTTGGTTAACTATATGCCATAAAACAACATATTTAAATGGAGAAGTCTCAGCAAGGCTAGGAGCACCTATTTGGTTAACTATATGCCATAAAACAACATATTTAAATGGAGAAGATACCTCGAGAACAAGTAACTAGTAATACAATGATCGTTAAGACGAATCAGCTAGCAGAATTTAGTGGGAAAAGTGTGGTCTTTTCTCTAATGACATATAACTTTATATGAAAACATAAGTTTGTCCTCTCTACCCAGAACAACAATTTTAAAGTAACTAGTAATGCAACAATTATTATGATTTGTTTGCAGAACTGATCCTAACCTTTGAGTAGATTTTTAGAGCAAATATGGTTAATAAACTATGTACAACCAATACAGTAACATGGTATGCGCTGATACAACCAAAAACGTAGCCTACGTTAGATGAACATTCATTGACGACAAATTCATTAAGAGCACGATCAACAATGTGTACAGAAGACAGTAACATTAAAACATTACATGCAACAAGAAACCTCAAATCATTATGGATATAACTTATTAGGAACAATAAGCTACCAAATAAAACATACGTTCACTAGGATCCTGAGCAATCCTTTTCACATGAATGGCTGGTTGTACTTCCTGAAAAGGATCGGCTGTGATTACAACAAGCTTATCACCAACAGCCAAATCAACAGACCTAGCTGTAGACCCAAACTGGAAAGAGTACAGCTGAGCTCCTGTTTGAACATTCCACAGCTTTGCAGTCTGGTCTGCACTAGCTGTGATAAGAAGAGTAGAATCCCCTGGAAGCACAAGACAAAATGGAACAATAACTTCAAAAAAAATGTCTAGTCCGTAGGAATAACTTCTGGAAGTATGACAGAAACATAGAGAAAAGTGGGAATTATGCATATGACTTCATAATCAAATAGCAATAAGATTTATAGTTCGAGCAGGAAAATAACACAAATGTGAGAATGAAGAAAGAAAAGAATTCACAAAAGAGGTAATATTCAAAAAAGACGGGTTGATCTTAAAAAAATTTAGTATTTGAGAGAAACTAAAAAATCCGCTGAATTAATATTACCAACTTTACATGCCTCATGAAAACATATTTTTTTAACATGTACAACTCTGCAGCACAATCATCATTCTCCAAAAAATAGAACCTTGAAGCATTTCCACGAGCTGATATATCGAAAATGGATGAAATAAAAGCAAGTAAAAAATGTAAAATCTATCAAAACGAGTTAGAAGCAAAAAAAAAATGCAATAAGAAAACGGTCTTTCAAACACACATCAGCCACAACCAAATCAAGGCTTCAAAATAAAAAAAAAAAGAAGGATAACTTAACAAGATATAAAAAAGGAAACGGAAGAGGACGAGGAAAAGCTCACTGGAGACGTCACAGCACCAGACGGCGCCATTGTGGCCGCGGTAGGTGCCGAGGCGCTCGCCGTTGTCGGCGAACCAGAGGGTGGGGTTGTGGTCCTTGGCGCAGGAGAAGAGGAGATCCCCTTCTCGGTTGTACTTGAGGAACGTCAAGGGCCTCTCATGGCCCTTCATCAGTATCGGCCTCATCGCTTACGCTCCTTCCTCCGCGCTCCCTTCTCCTACCGCCGTGCCGATCTCGATCTCGATCTCCTTCACCCAAAGCTCGAAGACGAAACCCTAATCGACGGCCGGCGGCTTTGTTCTCCGCCTCCGGGAGCACATATATCATGCGCGCAAGGGGAACCCCACTAACGCCGATCTGACCGTTGGATCTTGATCCTGTGGGCCAAATTGGCTCCATAGTCTCGGGTCGATCGGTGCTTCCCGAACTTATACTTTGGGCTTTTTACATCGGAACCTTTTGTGGATCACAAATTTGGCAAACTCAATTGGGCCTTTCTGATTAATAGGCCCAACATTACTGCATTGATTAATGGGCCAATCCAAGTTATTTTCTTTTTTCCGTGATATTTTCTCGTTTTTCTCATTTATGTAATGCAGTTAGATAATTTATTTATGTTTTACCAGATATTAAATATGATAGCATGGTTACAGTGCAATAATATGCAATTTAATTGGAGTTTTTTCATATTAAATTCCTGAAATTTTCGTGCTCTTTTTTTTAAATTTATAATTTCCTTTCCATAAACTAGAGGCATGATTCTTCCTGAGAGACCAAGATGATAACATTTAAAATTCTCATATCCCATTATTAACTTAAATAAATTTTAAAAAAATTCATTTTAATACTAAATGAATTGAAAATCAGAAATGGCAGCAAACCTATTAAATTAAGTGCATCCCATAATTGTATAGGGAAAGGTATTATACCATGTGTGCATACATTACACTTCATATAGTCCAATATAATATGTTTACAATAAATGCATGTATAAAACTCCATTCATTATTATTAGGGTAAAATATTTGTGCAGCGCTCTATAAAATAAAGCGCTGCACACTCATTGCCCTATTATTATTATTATTATTATTATAATTATTATTATTATTATTATTATTATTATACTTGGTTATGTAGTTGAGCTGCTTTCTCCTTGCCGTTTTCTTGTGTGCACAATCTGCGTGGAAACAGGTACAACAAGCACTTCTTTTCCTCTGATTCCTAGCAGTTCTGCTTCATGATTACACAACAATGGTGACATGGTGTCACGGGAAAAAGCCATCAAGGCCACATTGGATGGAGGGGTCGTCGGACACCCGCCATGATGAAGAGAGCAAGAAAGAAAGAAATTTGAGAGAGAGAGAGAGAGAGAGAGAGAGAGAGAGAGAGAGAGAGAGAGGCCCTTAAGAACAAGACATGAGGAGGAGGGAGCGTTTAGCTTTTGTGCTCTCCTCATTTGTCTTTACCTCATGTTTTCCTCTTCTAAAAAGGGCATCTTTCCTCTTTGTCATTAGGATAACGTTCAACAAATCCACCATTAATGATGCTTAGATGAGTAGGTCAATCAAGCACACATCATCCCACTATGTTCTTATAGATATGTTTGGTTGCCCAAGCTTGAAAGTAGCTCATTGCTACTAGGTCACTTTCTCTCTCCTTTGTCAAGACTCATGAGAGAGAGAAAACAGTTTTGTGTGGCTAACTACTGTACTGCACTGTCAATGACCCCTTCTAGATTTTGGTTATATACTAACAGATTCAAGTTTCCTGATAAAAGAGTACACAATGCTGAATTAATTCATGCCATTTTGTAATATATGAATTTGAGCTCATTATTTCCTGTCATTAACTTTCTGCAAAGAGAAATAAGCATTGGAAAAGCTTAAATGCTCTCTTCCCCTGTCTTTTTGGATCAGTTTATGTTTACTTCTTACACAACAAGCACAGTTGCAGTTGCTGTTACAAATGACTCATGCTGCCATTGTAACCAGTAACACTTTGATGAATCTTAAACAGGTTTTCTGCAGGTCTGCAAAGAACAAACACCATTCCAGCAGTTTCAAATGACACAATGATTTGGTGCTAAAAAAACAGCCTGAAGGTTTCTTTGACAAAGATCTCATAAACTTTTTCAGAAGTGCTTCACCTATGTGCATTCCACTAATTGGGCCAATTGTATAATTATCATCTCTAACATGAAAGAAAAGGAGAAGAGAGAGGATAGAAAAGCTGCTTGTCCTGATGAGGGTGCAAAGGTACCTTCCATAGCTGAGATTGGAGAAAAAGAAAGAAAAGATTTTGATTGAAAAGAACCACCAAATAGTAGTACACCCCATGGCTCCTCTCATTTAACCATCCCCATTACTCAACTCTCTCTCTCTCTCTCTCTCTCTCTCTCTCTCTCTCTCCTCTCCTCTCCTCCTTGCTTTCACTCACATCTGGAATGGAAAGGGGGATGAGAAATGCCATCATTGCTAAGAGAAGTGATATTTATTCTCCAGTGGCATGGGCCACCATGATTTCAAAACTTGAAGTCACATGTTGCATGCCCAAAAGTCCCTCACCAACTCATTAATATCTCGTAGCTTGCTTTTCTACAGATCAACACATTTATATTCAGAAACTAATGATAGGGATGACATATAAACTTCTCCATGTAAGACTAAAACTGACAAAAGTGATCCAAAAGTGCATAAAAAAATTTAATGGAAATTTTGTTACTTTCAGGAGTTACAAAGAAAAAGAAACTAATGAAACTAAGGGAGTGCTAGTTTTATTATAAATAAATGAATGTAAGAATGAGTTGCATAGCATTTTGGTTTATTACATATTTCTTTCAGTCATTATTGATTGCATAATCTGAACAAAGCATAACTTGCATTACTTAATGATGTATCCCATAGTTTATTTAGTTCCAGAATGCAACAAAATGTTCTGCCTTAATTAACTGATTACTTCTTGTATTTCTTTTAGGTCAATTTTGATGAGGCTATTATTCTACTTGTATGCCAATAATAATTTTTTTTTCAAATGATCATAAGTTTGAGTAGGACATTTCATCAATGCTTATCATTAACTTACATTTAGAATGCAAAAAAAGAAAGAAATGTTGGTTGTGTGCAGCTGTTGTGTTAATTTTGGAATTAAGTGAACTAGTAAGTTTTAGTAACATGGATAAATTCAGAGATCTCAAGAACAAGTTCTAACAATCAAACAATTAATTGTTAAAATTTATGCAATTATCTATGGCATATATAGATTAACATACAATAAATTGTTGCTCTATTATATTTGTACTGATTCCACCATAAATGTTCTCCCATGTTTACCTTTCCTGTTTATGCAAATTATATTTCCAAGACTAATGACTGTCTGATCTGATGTACATGAATCAAAACTAGAGGTTTGTAATTACTTTGGTAAGTAACTAATTCTTTTTTTTCCCTGATTATTGCTGAAGATAACATCCATCATGAACCAAGATCATTAATTTATAAAAAAAGGTCAAAAAGAGGGAACAGAAATCCATTAGTGAATCCAACACAGCCTGATAAATTTCCCTATCTCCACATGTTTCCAACTGTATAATAATCAACAGTACCCCCAACATGGTACATTGCACAGGAAATCCAAGAGATGGAATAAAGAAGTATAAGCTTGACAAAGACATGAGAAATCCAACAAACTGTCAAAAAAAGCATGTCCCTTTTGATGCACAGAAAGAAGAAAAATGCAGTGCAGCAACCACATTTTGCTGTCATGAGAGTGTGATATCTGTGTTTTACCAGTAAGACCATGCATGCACGGTTACGGTCATAGAAGCAAAGTTCAATTTCTCATTCTCCACACAAAGACTTTTAACTGGAACAGGAAGTCTAATTCAAACATTTTGATCATAATTTAGGAAATGATATTTTTACTTTTGCTGATAATTAAAGATTGAAATCTCAACACATGCAAGTTGATGTTATCAGGAAAAAAAAAGTAGATGGAGAGAGAGAGAGAGAGAGAGAGAGAGGTGTAAATGGAGCTTCTGTCTAAAAGGGAGGACAAATTGAGCTCACATTTCCACTAAAAAGATCCGCCACAGATTTCAGAAGAGGTGGGGACATGAATGGCGATGGATGGTATCCTGTCACAGAAACATATACACAGGAGAGAGAGAGAGAGAGAGAGAGTTATACGCATGCCAAAGTATGATGGTCAGGGAAGATGAGTTAGAAATGGTCTAAGAGAACGACGTGCATGATTAATTAGTGATTAGCATTGTTGTACAACAAGGCTAAAGTTAACAAGATCAGAAAGAAGGGGTAAAAGTTAGCTAGTTTTTTTGTGAACTTTGGAATGAATATACTATACATATATGTCTAACTTTAATTTACAATTGATTATTGATGGAAAAATTCAAAAACAAGTAGAAGATCACAGAAAAAAATGCAGAAAAATAAAGAACACACAGATTTATTCAGGTTCACCTTTTGATTAGGGCTACGTCCTATCAAGAAATTTTACTATGTTGTTTTCGTTACAATCGTTTAGCATCAAGTCTGAAATAAAAGCAATATATATATGAGTCCAAAACCCTAACAAATAGTAAATCTCTTAATCTTCACCATACGGGTCAGCGAAATCTCCGTCGAGGGGGCGGTGCCTCCCGAACCCTCCCTTTCCGCGCGTAGGAGTTAGATGTCGTTGGGTGAAACTCCAGTTCCCCTAAGCTCACGTGGGCGTACCCCGTATGAGAAACAAGAGGCCCCGAAGTATTCGCCAACTCACAATTATTACTCTCCATTTTGAAAAGAGAAGTGTATGCAAATTGCATTCCACTTCAAAAAAATTAACTATATAGTTATTTTTTCATTTAACAATAGTATATGTCAAATGTCCTAAAATAATGAGATATGAGCTAAATGAACTATATATACTTATAACTCATATATGAAACTTCTCAGATGTGTACAGCATCATTAAGTAACAATATTTCTTACGTGACGCTAACTACATATTCGTACGTTTATACACCGGTCAATAAATTTGTGTGTGTAGTAGAGAGAGACGGACGTAGGGTTGTGATCGTGTTAATTATACAACATACAAGTGTAAGTAATTAATTAACTGCACATATTCAGGACAAGTAATATATAAGTAGTCCCTGGTACTAATCTTTTTGTTCATGTGTCCCATGTCTGCTCCAACCATTCATCCTCTTACCTTGTCTTTAGATAATGAATAGGAGCTACATGACTCTCTCTCTCTCTCTCTCTCTCTCTCTCTCTCTCTCTCTCTCTC
>LTAE01000258.1:0-16549 GCA_001647135.1 Pontederia paniculata | reverse complement strand
GTTATATATGGTCAAATTTGGTGTAGCTAAATGGCGACATATTTAAGTTAGGTCAATTCTGGCGGTCTGTCAAACGCAAATGTTGATAGCGGGATATCGGACAAGAATGCCAAAAATTATTATTTATATGATTGTTATATATATATATCGTTCAAAAGTAATGATTGTTATTTAGCTTCATCTCCATCGAACATGCATTATAAAAAAAAGAATATTGGTTCAACGTTACTGTTGATTAATTGAGCAAAAAAGATAAAACGTATTTGGTATATATCTTAATCATTCAACTAGGTATAAATGCAAATTCTTTGACATAAATATTTTTTTTAGAACATATTTTGTTAACAACGTATTATTGTATATTTGAAACATTTTGAAGGTAAAAAAAATAATTTTATTGCATTAATATTTATCCTCTTTTTTCACAATAAAAAGTAATTTATATTGCCTTTGATTTATTTAAATAAATATGAATGAAAAACTTGAACGCTAAAAGTTAGTTTGAATACCATTCAAAATCTCTTTTCCTCGTCAATCTTAAAAATAGTTTATCAAATAAATTAGGGGCTTATGTGCTTAACAAACAAGTTTGTTTAGGTGATAAATATCTTATTTTCGCTTAAGTCTTCTTCAGTTCAATATTTGTAGAAATTTTTCGATGAGTTGCAGAAATGCAATTTAGAGTTAACAAAATTAGTTGGAGATTAAAAATTTAATTGAGATATATTCTATTTAAGTATGATATATTGTATCTCTTATTTTATGGATCATTGAATTTAAAATATGTGTTTAAAAATAAATAGTCTATTTAATATTTATATTTTTCAACCATATATTTCAAATTCGACAATACATAATATGAGAGACACTGTATACCCTATTTAAATATGATATATCTTCATTAAATTTGTTAAACTAAAAGTTTCACTATCATCGCCGGCAAAAGACATAACCAAATTAAGAACAGAAAATCTATTTCAAAATAGATAAAAATTAAAATTAAAAAATAACTTTGAGTTTAATTTTTGAAGTCTAATCCGACAAATTCCGAACTAGTCAAATGATCTAGACACCGAGGCTGAGCCGATAAAAAAAGACAAAACGTAACCAAAGTTGGATTTGAATCTCAATCAAGATAAATCGTAACTTTACCGGCATGTGTTTTACCATTGATTTCTCTTTTTTTTCCTTACAATCTGAAATTAAAAATAATTGTTCCCCAACTATTTCAGCAATAATTGAACTCTTAAATGTCATAAAGTACTCATATCTAAAAGACCGTATGAAACCCTAGTCTCTTGTATATGGAAAATGTAGGAATTATAACAAATATAATTTAACTAAACAGAGATTTTACGAAATACCTCTTGCAGCGAAAAAGTCGGATGTCAGAGCCGAAAGTAATTCTTCCACGAACACCAGCAGCACGTCGACCTGTCCTCGTCGTCGGGAACTAAATCATGTGGACTTAGAACACTATGCCACAACTCAAATGCCTTAGATAAAAATAATATCAAAAGACAAACTTTTGCTCATGATCATGCACACACATGTACTAGCATTGAGTTCTCTTTTATAGTGCAAGGTGAAGGAAAGAAGAAGACATGTGTATTATGACATACATGACACTTGATCTCCCATGGTTAATGCATGACCCGTGGATCATGTCATTTGGTCTTTCATGGTTAATACATGACCCTTGGGTCATTGCATGTGCATGTGCATCAATGCATGACCCTTGGGTCATTGCATGCACTTAATCCAACAGAAAAAGATTAGGCAAAATATGATTGATATTGAAATTTCAAATTTGTTCTTCATTGATAAATTTTTTACATATTTATTTATTTATTGTACTAATAGACCTCACTAAAGAAAAAAAAAACCATGATTGGTCTTTGAAACCTTTTCCAACTCTGCCTGATTGGAGTGTACGACGTGCCGATGGATTGGACCACCAAAACAAGCGCCGTTCCAAGGATTTCGATGCCTAATACGCGTTTCGGCCGCTCATTCTTGGCCCTGTTAGTCAATCGAACAAAAAGGTTACAAAGATGACGAACTCAAGATATATTTCTGGTCTGATTTAAAGATTCCCAAAGAGCAAGGGCCATCCGATCGAACCTGTGAACATTGAGCTTCGTATTGTCGATCACATTTTGAAGATGGCGTATAATTTGCTTTGTTCATTTAGGACTTATTCATGTAGCTCTATCAGTAGAAAGTCATCAATAGCACTTACAGAGCCCGATCACATTTTGAAGATGACGTATAATTTGCTCGCGGCTTTGAGGTCAGAGAAGCTGCCCCCCTCGGATTTAAAAAGTTACCTAAGGGTTTGTTTGGTTGAAGGTGAAAGGAGGAAAAGAGAAAGGAGATTAATAGTTTAACCTCGTTTGATTATATTTTTAACGAAAAGAAATGGAGGAAAATATCCTCTCTATTTATCTCCATTTTTGTCCTTCAAAAGCTCATTTTTTTTAACCACAAATTATGATAGAAAGGAGAGGAAAGAAATATTTAAATATAATTTTTAATTTTGACCATAGATAACAAACTATATAAATATAAATCTTGGATATATTCGTCCAACAAAAATTATAATTCTCCTCATTTCTCTTCCCCTCCTTTTAGTTATGTTATCCAAACAAGGTTAAATTTTTTACTCCTTTCTCTTTCATTACATTTTCCCTAATTTCCCTTCCCCTTAATCATCCTAAAACCAAACAGACCCTAAGTGGAGAGCCCACGCCAACAGGGTGATTAGTGGATGACACCGCTTCTCGAATACTGAAGTGACAATAAAAAAATGCACTTTGTAGTGTCGCGTGAACTAAAAGATGACAGATGGCACTGTTTCTCGAATACTAACGTGACAATCGAAAAAAAAACTAAGGACCATTAAGGATGTTTGATCCAAAAGCAATAATTCTCCTCCTTTCCCTTCCCCTCCCTTTTATTATTATATTATCCAAACAAAATTAACATTTTTAATCATTTCTCTCCCATTACTTTTTTCTTAATTTCCCTTTTTCTCCATTACCTTCCCTTCCCCTTAATCATCCTGAAACCAAATAAACCCCTAAAACAAACAGACCCTATAAGTGGAGAACCCAAGCCAACAGGGTGGTTGGTGGATAAGTGACAATAAAAAATGCACTTTGTAGTGTCGCGTGAACTAAAAGATGGCAGATGGCATCATTTCTCGAATACTAACGTGGCAACCGAAAAAAAAAAATAAGGACCATTAAGGACGTTTGATCCAAAAACAAGAGACTATTTTCGATTGTATTAATTGTAATTTTCTAAGTTTCGTCTTGAATAAGACTTTTTTAAAGAAATCTTATTTACCACTCGAATTTAAGATGTGATTATGTTCAGTAAGGAATTTAAGCAATGGGGACCTCTAAACAGAAGGCGACGTTTTTTTCTGGTCAGTCCCTTAACAGGACAATTATCGTCGACAATAACAGGCAATGTTGACTGTTCCATGTTCAGTGAAACACGACAACACTGAAATGAAGACGAAGATACAAATTAACATGCACATCACCGAGGATTACAATTCAGTGGTTTCCTACCCGTTTTCTAGAACGCCTTGAAACTTTCTTTGGATTCATCTCACCTTCCACCAAATAGATAAAAGCTCAACTTGATTCAAACGTCACAATCATTTCTTTCGTTTTGGATAAAATGCATATGGAACTCACAAATACAACACAAGTAAATCGTTGGCTGAGATAAGGTGTTGTATAATCAAAGATCCTACTTTTGTTGTTAGCGTTTAGGAAGTCAGTCTCCACCATTATAACATTGGATAAACAAAAGAAAAGAATATCGGAAACTACCACATGGAATCCATCTTTCAATCAAAGCAAATGGCTGCTAGATGCCAAGAATTGGAAGATTGAGAGTTAACGACGAACAAGGGAAAAGGAATAAAGGTATAAGAACAAGGAAAAAAAGACTGACGTGACTTGAAATTACTCAAGTGGGTGAATAAGAATACCTCCAATTTAAGACATGCTCCGAGAATATTACAGCAGGCTTCTATCCGTCGATTCCAAGCTCTCTTGAAGTGAGCTGTGAGAAGTGGGAACTGTAGCTTTCTACATGGTTTTAACAGCACATTACACAAACAGTAAATCAACCCAGTCCAGTTATTTTTTCGGAGAATTTCCTCCAGACTAATGGAGGATTTACTAACTTTGTATTTCACTGTTAAATTACGCAATGAATCCACATTTTAAAAGGTCGATTGCTGCAGAAGATGACAACAAATTGCATTACCATGTTACAGTCTCGGGCACCATCAAACATTCCATTATGCCTCTGAGAGGGCTGCTGAGCAAGAATTTTAGTTCTTCAAGAATATGAGCCTTGGTCCCAGCAAGTCTTCATTTTAGATCAAGACAACATCAGTCTTCACTCTGATTTTTTAGTAAGTCACTAGGACCACCTCTACTACATGATTCTGGAAAACTTTGATTTTCACCAAATTCGTGATAATTCTTCATCTGATATGTTCTTTAGTTGCAATCAATTGTCCAATAATTTAGCTGTGGTTGCCAACATAACCAACAAGAATAGAACATAATAAGACTCGAGGCCAACTTTGTCCAGATGGAGATGGTACACATTCCCGTTCCAGAAAACTCAGTGAAGAAAAACTTTCCCAGGTAGAATACTCATTATTCCTCCATGTGACTCAAGTTGCTTTGGTCATCTTCCGATGGTTCATCTTTATCATTTTCTACCACAGGTCCGCCGTCATTACCATTAGTCGCGGGTGGCATATCACTTTCATCAACATGATTTTCAATGACTGAATTCTGACCTTCATTTGCTTCAGGGACTCGCACTTGGTGAGGTGCATAATTGTTCATTGTCTGAGCCTGTCGAAGAGGAAAATAATGTTAGTAATCCTATTGTTTAAATGAAAATATGAAGGAAAATGCAAAATCAATGACGACATACAAGGTAGAGCTCATGCATTCTGGAACTAACTATAAATTCCATATGCTCAATGCCTTCAACGAAGGACATTCTCCCAGTGTCGCCAACAAGACGTTCTGTGAAGGGACTATTCTCCTCAAGATTCACCGCAAGGAGATCTGGTCTCTGAAGCAGAAGCTGAAAGGTAGGCTGCAATTCATAGCACTGCTCAAATAAAGAACGACGGCAGAAAATATAGAGACCAAGACGTGCTCGAGACATTGCAACAATCAACCTCCTAACATCGCGAAGATGACCAACAAATCGAGTTCGGACAAGAGACAGTAAAATAAAGTCATTTTGCTGCCCTTGGAATTTATCAACCGTAGCAACCTATATTGAGCAATGTTATTGGGGTTAGCATCACATGTGAAGAAAGATCCAGATAGTAGAGCAAGGAACAAAATGGAAAATTGAAATTTAAGTAACATTGCAAACTTGCCTTGCTAGGTGGACCTATTCCAGATGCCATACACCTCCTGTTGATAACATCGCGAATCAAAAGCTTCTGCCCATTATATGTAGTCAATATAGAGATCTTGTTGGCTGGATACCCAAGCAAACGCATATACATATAAACACTAACAATATATTCAGCTTCCCCTTCATTTTGGTAAAACCAAGGAGAAGGAGCGATTTCACCCCTTCCACGGTAATCGGGAACATTTATTAGTTGATATTCATAAGAGAGCCCAGAATTAGCTTTGTGGAAGATATGCTCCTCACGAACATAGGGAAGATCACCTAGATCTCTGTATCTCCAGTTGTAAAGTTTGGCTATGTTCGGTCGAGCACGACCTTGAGCATTAAGTTCAATATATGGAACACCTAGACGAACAAACCTAGTGAACAGACTCTGGTCCATATGGCTATATTTTTGAAACGCCATATTTTTTACAACTGGGGGTAACTGATGATGATCACCAATCAGAATGCATCGCTTAAGCCGAGCATGACCATCCTCCTGCCTTTGAAGTAACATAGGTATAAATGTCTCTATCTCCAATATCTGTGCACTTTCTTCCATAAGCAAGTTATCATACTTGAATCCTAACTGAAGAAAGTCCCTCCTCTTTAGTGCTGCATGAGTACAAGTCATAGCCACAATCTTGGCCTGCTTAGTCATCAGATAATTTGCTCGATCAGCTGTCGATTTAAGCAATTCAAAAGCCCTGCACTCTTCCAGCTCTTGGAATATCGTTGATAGATGGCGGAAGCACCCTTTTGCAGCTCGCATGTCCTTGTCAAAGGACTCACCAGTAAAAATAGGTTGAGGACTGTTGGAGAAGAACTCAGAAAATGGGAAGCGACCCTTAACAAATGCTGGCTTATCTTGATTCTGAGAGCAGGCAGCTAGGAACTGCTCCCAACGGGAGTAAACATGCAGCAACCAAAAGTATCCAGCAGTTTCACAAGTATAGCCAGCATCTTCTGGTAGCTGAAGAGATCTTGCAAGCCTCTCGACTTCACTACGAAGTTCTAACCGCCTAACAAGCATTGCATTAACACGGCCTTGGCGACTAAAATCAAGATCTGTTGCCAACTCTTGTTCACCTTGACCAAGGCGAAGTAGGTATCTGGCTGGAACATCCCTCTGGAAAATAATGATTTTCATACGAATTGGTTTCACGACACAAAAAAAAGCACAAGGAAATCTCAATCTAAGACTAGTACAGACAAAAAGTTAGAAGCAAGAGCGAGCCATCAATCATAAGAAAATTTGTAATTTAAATACTTATTTTTTTCATGAGACTCATGACTGATAATAAAGGTTTAGAAATCCATCAATATGAGGTCAAACAAATATCCAGCATTTCAACTAAGCCCATCGGGAAACCAGGAATTTTTCGGCTTGACTTCAGATGTTTCAGGAACAAGAAAGAAAAAGAGATGAAAAATTATCTAAAACCTTGCCGATGGAGGTACTGATCTATCTAAATCTAGTACAGACAAAAAAAATGGAAACAGGAGCGGAGACATCAATCATAAGAGAAGTTGTACTTTAAAACAATTATTTTGTCACGAGACTGATTTAGAAATCCACCAACACAAAGTCAAACAGATCCACCAGTTCAATTCAGTATATTGTGAAGGCCATACCAGGAATATTTTGGTTTGACTTCAAAGGTTTCAGGAACAAAAAAGAAAAAGGAAAAGATCATAAAATTATTTAACCCCTCAATGAAGGAAGGACTGATCTACCTCCAGTAAGGATATTCAGTTCTTCTTCAAGTCGGGAAACAGCCAGGGATGCCACATAGCAAAAGAATGGATGACAAAAAATGGAAAAAAAGAACATACACAAAACTTATGGCCATCTTCAGTCTCTACCCAGAGCCTGCAATGGAAAAGAAGCAAATACAAAGCAAACTAAAAGAAAAAACAGCATCAGGTTGTAAAAGAAGTTCTCTTGTAGCTGCCAGAGTAAGCATCTGGACAACAGCATGGTTCCTATTTATAGGCCATTAATCACATTCAACTTCCAGAGAAAATAGCAACAGAAGATGCTGTTATATTGTAACCCTGACCCATTTTGACCATGTACAACCAGTTTAAATTGGCAGCACAAGACAACCAGCTGATTCAGCCATTTCCCATTATCCCAGAAAAATCACCCTTGTAAAACGACGAATAAAGTGGTTCAATGTCAATACAGCTGCTTTATTTTAGTTCAAACATTTTAATAGCATAGTGAAATCAACATCTTTGCCCAATGCCCAGCAATAATTAATCTGAGTTACATGTGCAGCTCAATATGGAAGCAACAAAATGAAACAATAGATAAAAGAATAATTCTTTTAAGAGGAAAAGTGGAAAGAGTGAATTGCTGAAACCTAGTGAACAAAATACCCTGTCAATGACAAAGGTGAATGAAACATTCAAACATCACAAGTATCAGCGACGGCAAAACATGGATAATACATCATTGCATAAAAAGGTGTGTACTGTTAAAATATAAAAAAAAAGATCTTCAACTGAAACATACTTGAAAAAACATTTGATAATCTCTCTCAAAAAAAGATGTTTGATAATCTACACTAAAGCTAATGAATTCAGTAAAAGATAGACCAGATACCTGCATTATTTTCTCAAAAAGGTCATTTAGTGCCTGATTTGAATGAGTAATAATCAGAGTCCTCTGTGAAGGGCAATTGTGATACAAGACATTTAGAATTTGTACAGCTGTATCAGTTTTTCCTGTACCAGGTGGACCAACAACCATAGTCAATCCAGGCTGAATGCCTGAAACTATAGCCCCAACCTGCGAACAAGAAAAATACATGATAAAGTGGAAGATTGCAAGCGAGACAGCATACGTCATACACTGCAATGAAACAAGTATACTACATATTTCCTTGATTGTATAGAATGAAATCGTCAATGGAAAAGGAAGAAAAGACATTTGTATCGAGTGAAGAAGCTAACGGAGTGATAGAAAAGAGTATCCATATATGTTCTTCAGAAATTTAATAAAAAAGAAAACCAGAATTTAGCAAGTACCTGTGTAGGGGTAAACCTAACAGAGTTTTGCTTGGGTTGATCTTGAGGATAAGGCCCAGGGTCAAGAGGAGTGTATGCCTCAACAAAAATCTTCTCACCAGCAGAACCTTGGACAGCCACATCATCATCTGTCAAGGAGGTAACAGTACTGGACTTCTTATTTCCTGAAAGAGCATGCGCATGGGCCTTGAGCGTTTTGGGGAGATTAATCCTGAATGGCGGAACAGGGTTGAAGTCCTCTGTGCCATCTGGTTTCACAAAACAAACCTGTGGTCCATTGAATAATTGCTGTCAAAAATCTATAAAATTATACCGGATGGTACTGAACTATGTAATGAAAGTTTAGACTGTGATGATTGCACATTACCTCAAATTTTGGAAAACTTTCTCTTAAATGGTTTGCATCAAGAAATGTGTCCTTGAAGTCAACCACTTCCAGAAGATCTGACATATTTGTCCATTGTGCAGCAGAAGGGTTACCATAACCCAAAAATATGTTATGCAGCCAATCTGGAACTATGCATGATTCGTTCATAAGGTCCCTTATTGATTCTAAAATTGCTTTAAAGTTGTTTTCTTTAGGTTTCCTCCGCATTAAAATGTTGAAAGTACCATATACATCATCTGCGCCTTTTTCTGCAATATCTGTAACATCCATGTGATATTGTGCGGCATCTAAAGCAATTGTTACTGTGCGAAGTTCACCCTTGGGTGGTTTCCATTCATCCCTTTTTATTCTCCCTGTGAAATCATTCATAAGAACCCCTTCCTCATCACGGATCTCAATTACCTCACATCCACGTACATATTGAAGACCAAGCCTTTGTGGTACACTAGACTTAGCAATTTCCTCTGGACTAAGAGGTTCAAAAGATGGCTGGATCGACAACAAAAATAACACATCATGTTCTTTAAGTCCATCCCATTCTGATCTTACATGTGCTTTATAACTAGAAATGCTAAATGTAACTTCAGCTGTAACAGATGATGGCTTCACTTCTCCAACATTGGGTTGTTTGACTTCCGTGATTTTGAACTCCTTGACGGGCACAGCCATTCTTGACCACCCACGGAATGCAGTTTCTCCTTCATTATTTATATAAGCCAGAAGATGTGGAACAGCTTCCTGAATATCTTCACGAATTTCATAGGTGGACTCGAGACGGAAAAGATTGAAATTTCTCAAAAGGTAGTCATGAAGTGTCAGAAATTGAAGATTAAGTTTAGGGAGAGCAAGGCACCCCTCGCCAGAATAATTAATACTTGGGACAAGGCTTTCATCCCACATTATCTGTTCATTTGGATAAAGAGGAAGTGCATTTATTGCATCTTTCTGTGACTGCCGCTTCTCAAAGAAGGAGATAACAACTTCCAAAAGGAAGTCAGAACTATTAGCCCATGGGTCATCGCTGGAGACCAATTTAAGCTGTAGAAGTGGCAAGTTTAACCAAATAAGGGATATAATTATACAGGTAACAAGCTTATAAGGGGTAGATTTGACAGTACAAACCAGTAATAAACATCAAAACAATTGAAAATGTAATAGGGGATAATAGATGAAGCATAAAGCATACAAAGGGAACTTGTGATTGAATTTGCTGAAAGAGGAGCGACCATAGATTCTGGTCAGAACATGAATTTGCTAACCAATATTGTGTCAAATTTCACAAACTATTCATCCAAACCATAATATTATTTAATAGCAGATAGACTGATTAAATGTCAGATACATGGGAAAACATATAACTTATTATAATTAAGTAGCACAAACTCAAGACGGAAAATAGCTTCTTATCTGACAGTAAAAGAACATATAATTCCTTACATAGAACCAATGCATGTCAATACTGGAATGTGTCAAAATTAAGGATCACATGTTTGTCCGAATGAATTTATCTGCCTAATTAAATGTGCATTCGTAAAAAATGTCAATCCGATATTCGTGCTTGTACAGTGTAGACATAGACGGCTTAAAATGCCACATAACAGAGGTTCATTGTCAAACAGGGTATAAAGATGTTACCTTTCCTAGTTGCCTTCATGTTTTGCTAAGTTGACATAACTAACATCACCTCAAATCATATCTAAGTGATTTTCCAGATCTTATAATACAAGTTTTTTAGAGGTAACACAGGAATTCAGTTTGGTCTTTTCATCAATAGGCGGTAACTAACTTTCAAACAGGAGCACCTTATAGCAAAACATTATCTAAACCCTTTTCTAGTTATATTCAATTCAAAAGGCCTATATCACAGAGTATGCAAGGTGCTCATATGTGTTTCATCAGAGTAGAATGAAAATTTATACAAAAGTTCAGAATAAATATGAACAGTGCAAGTAAAAAATTACAATTATGTCATCATTTAAGACAGACTGAAAAAAACATTTTAACTTTATGTATGAAAGGTTGACAGATACAATGACTGCAAAGAAGAAAAAACAAAAGTGTAAGACTGATGCGAATATCATGGATGAATCTGACCTTATCACAGATCAAGTCACGTAATTCCTCAATAGAGAGGATGGATAGTTTCTTTTTAAGATCAGCTCGCTTCTGAATTGCACCAATATTGCACAAAGCAAAATCTCGCAGCTGCGAAGTCAAATAGTAGAATAATGACATATGCAAAGCCAAAGAATTCCTGTGGTCTGATGCAATAAAGATTGATGCTACTATGAGGCTGTGATGCATACCTTAGGTATCTGCTTGAATGCAAGAAGTTGGAAGGCTTGAAGACGAGAATAATGAGCCAACAAAACATCATCATCACTGAGTTGTGTTCCAAAATGGTCATCGATTTCAAAACATTCATAGAACTGGAGCAAGTCTACAAGTTGTGCAAAAAGTCTGCCCTTTTCATGAGTATATAACGCAGTCAAGTGGCATTTAGCAACTACAGCAACATCAGCAACAACAGCCTTCAAAAATCTGAGAAGTACACATGTAAAACAACTTACTGAACGAACCTGTCTATAATAAAAAAACTACAGGAATTTAAATAGAATAACATGCATAGAAGCCATATCAATCCGAAGAAGAAAAGATTTAATAACAAAACCCCGTAACTGTGAAAGCTTCAATGTGCCAACCTGAATGCAATACTTGCATTGAGATACTTGAAGTATTTTTTTGGTTTTCACAACCCAACCAACAAGGTACTTGGAGAGACAAACAAATTATATTAGCATGCATGGTCGGGAATAATTATGTAATCTTCAATTTAGCAAGGAGACTGTAGAAAAACAAGAGCAAATTAAAATGTCGAAATGAAATGACAATAATGTGACGGCTATCAAAATTTTCCAATATTATGAGTTATGAATATCGTGGTGTACTACGATCATCTAAAATTCAGAGTAGAGTAGTTTATTAAGAAATCATCAACTGCATGCTTTTACGCAAAACAATAATCAGGGATTCTGAATTGGACAGCACAGCCAACGTGTCAGTGTTTACAATATGGACAACAATTAAACACCCTTACTAATCTCCAGATCAACTCTAACCATAGAGAAAAAAAAAACAGGTGTATGCAAATTTCTTAAACATACAAAATGGTACAATGTTTTGTGCTGTAACTAGTTAACTTCTTTTCCTAGCAGATAATTCTATAAAGTAAGCCGCAATAATCTTTGAAAGACTGAATATAGAATAAATAATAAGTACCTCCTAGTAGGAAGTTGACTCAGCATATCAATCAAGAATTCAACAAATCTCTCGCAATATAGAACAGCAGAATCATCAACCAACGGATCATATGAAGTAATGACCTGATTGTCTTTAGCTTCAGTGTGTTTTTGCTGTGTGACACTTGAATCAAGTATCTGCAAGCATATTTTAGTAGAAGTTGAACCGAATGTCACATTGGATAGCAATTCATATGCTTACTAGACAAAGACATGAAAAATACCTTCAAAAATTCTTCGATAAGGCTCCTAAGGAACTTCATTTCAGTCAACCTTGAAGGGACATGCAAGTCCCCTTTTTTCTTATCTTTGCTGATTATTTTCTTCCACTTTTTCATTAGATATGGATTAAGGCATAGTTCCATCTGCAGAAAATCAACAAGAAGTTTTCTTTAGGAATTAATTTGCAAATGCCAGATAAATGTTATATTAAACCTATTGAAAGTTTTACTTGCGCTCTTCCATACGATAGACTGCGCCATAACTGCATGCTAACCAGCTTCAGAACAGTTTCACTAACAATGTCATTCTCAAGACTCTGACAACAAAAAAGGTTAATTAGAACAGCCAAACATTTATTAACATTGTGTTTGGTTGGAGAATAAAAAAAGATGGAATGTAATTTCAGAATATATATTCCAGGTATATATCCAAATTTTAGGTATATATCCAAATTTTAGGTATATTCCTATTATACATTGTGTGTGGATTGACGTGACAAAAAGTAAATTTTAATATTATGAGAATGTTCAAAAAAAATAATTACTCGTTATTATGTTAAATAGTATAACATATTAAGATTAAAAGAGGCAAAAAAAAAAGATAAAATACGGTTGAAAAATGAAAATGACTGCAATATCCGTATTTTTTCCATTTTAAAGAATAGAATATTCTGATTTGGAGAGTGCAAAAGGGTGGTTTCACATTTTTGAAAGTGTTTTAGAAAATTGAGGTGTTGACCAATTTAATCCTAATCCAGTAATTGCTTGCCTGTATTCTCGGAATAATGCTATTTTCTCACTGACATACCACAATCAAATGGCCTCTAACAAGCTACAGAAATGAATTCCTAGGATCTCAATATCTGAACTAACAGAATTTGATGATGTCATAACATATATGCAGTCGTTGCAAGGCTAATATGGATACACATTGAAATGTCAGAGAATTATTATTGATTCTAACTCAAAATTAAGCATTTCAATCATGTATGCCAAATCATATATCTATGAGTAGAAAATATTATTTCCTTACCAGGTACAAAAACAAATCATCTTAAATCTAGCAACGCCTATATGATCTGCTACATTTTACAATTTGTAAATTTGTCTCTGACTTACCTGAAAGACATTAATCATGAAAAGCAAGTAGTTTGTCTTTTCTGCTATACTTAAATCCCTTCCCTACAAATCAAACAATGAGATATTAGCAGAAAGAAGCACCGTCCCGAATCAAAC
This sequence comes from Pontederia paniculata, assembly GCA_001647135.1. NCBI lineage: Eukaryota > Viridiplantae > Streptophyta > Magnoliopsida > Commelinales > Pontederiaceae > Pontederia > Pontederia paniculata. Next base: position 2,909 of record LTAE01000258.1, on the reverse strand, counting down.
TTAAGAAAAACACTCAAGAATACACACACAAATGAACATGAAGGATAATTCACATTTTACCGATACTAACTTGTTCATACTACTGATTTTCCTACTTATCAACAGTGGTTCCCAAAAAAGAACATGGCATGACAATATGTACTATCTGCAAACATTAAAAGGAGTAAATAAGGAAAAAGACAACAAAAAGTCCAAACCTCTTCCTTCAGCTGAATAACTCTTCCCAGGAAACCCTTGAAAGCTTCCTCATTGTCATGAAAGCAACCCCATGCAGCCACATTCTCGCGAAACTTGAAAAAGAAATGCAAATAAATCAATACACTACATCCTGCCACTCAAATTAGGGTGATCTACAAAAGTACACGAAACCTCACCTTTTCGTTAACCATAAGGATAATCGACATCACATGCTCGAATGTTGCAGCTTCAGGATCAAAATTAGGCCACAAGTAGTTCTCCAAGTACTGGCTGACCTCGAGAATCATCACCCTTTGGAGAGGGACAGTCTTCCTGCTGCCCCCGGGGACAAGGAGCTCAGTCTCGTAGATTTCCTTCACCAGCTCCGGGTCGAACTGTGGCGGCTCCGCGGCCGCACCGGCCGCCCTCGACCAATTGGCGGACGCGATCTTCGTGAGCCGGTCGCGCTGGATCTCGAGAAGGGTGACGGAGTTCGACATCCCCGTCCCCGGACGCTGCTCAGGCGGCTTCTCCGGCAATGACTCCGGAGCACGATCCTGGGCGGGCTCCACCGGGTACTCGGCCACCCGGTGCCGACGGAAGTCGAACGTGCCGGTGCCGTAGACCTTCGGCATGGTCTGAGAGGATCGAACCGAGCGAGGCAACTGCTGCGCTTGATGCTTACGAGAAGGAGAACCTTTTTGGAGTTTGAATGGAGGTTGAAGAAGGGAGGAGCAGATAAACCCTAAAATTGGGGAGAGTGACGATTTGGTAAAAAATTCGATTAATTAGGAACTTTTGAGCATCCACCGCGTAGTCCGAGCTTTTGAGCTTTCTTGAGATATATGGGCCGTTGTTGGGCTGCTCGTATTCCTTTCATTTTTCTGTACCAGAATACGGAACAGATGTGTAATCCGAGTTTAGGGCATTGTCTCTTGTTAGGGTTATAAGCTACCTAAGACATACAAAATGAATATTTTTTTTTAATATTCCGAAAATTTTCAACGAAATTTTATTTTTAAAATTCATTCAAGAATCCAATAAAACCTTACTTAATTAAAATTATATATAAAAATATTGTATTGTATTTTTTGAATATCTTCTAGCACGTATAAAATTATCCAATTAACATAAAAATTATATAAAATCATATTACAAAATTTTACATATAAGACATAAATGATTATGTTAATATATAAATTTGTTATTCTCGAAAAATTATAAAACAAAGTAATACTTAATATTGTTAAAAATATAAATTAATAAATTTAGGGAGTTCTAAAATATTCAAAAAATAAAAACAAAAAAAATATTTGAAATTTTACTAGACTCGAATCGCTTTCACTATTTTTCCTTATTCCCTTAGGCGTCATTTGGTTATAGAATATAAATGAAGGAATAGTTATATATATTCTCACGGTCTACTAGATTATATATTCTTAGTTTCATTTGGTTCAGATATTGCACATTCAATAATTATGACATTTGTTATTCTTAGTAGTGTTTGGGTCTCATGAGAAGAATAGTAAGAATATTCATGCTGAATGAGCGTGCTACCATTACCATTTATTTAAAAATAATTTGCATGGTGCTACCCTTACCACTTATTTAAAAATGAATTGCATCAACGTGCAAAAGATAGTGTTCGTTAATGACAAGAAAACAAATACGCGCTAGAGTCTAGAGCTAGATGGTTGTATGTCGACAAATTAAATTTTGTCAATATTTATATTCTCTTGAATTACATCATCTGATTTATCCATCTTCAAAATTCATAAACTTGTTAGGGTTAATTGAACCCATGGTCAATTTCCAAGATCATCATGTCATGTATTATAATCACAATGTTCTTATATTTTTGTGGAAGATGAGCTATTGGCAGCTGCGAAACTCCCAAGATTGAGATTCCAATGATGTCGTATGGTTTTGTTACACATCTTTGTATTTGACAATCTACAAATAGGACTAAGCAAATTTACTATATCACAAACTACAGCATGATCATGGTTGCTTCAAGGTTTGTCCGGGTAGCCGTAGTTCCCTTTTATGCAAAATTAACTCATGGAACAACAATGAGCACATTGGAGTCTCCAGCATGTTTGATGGTTGTCGTATGCAGATCATTCTCAAACAAAAAAGAAATTGGTGAACTAAGTTGAAAAACTTTTTATAATGAACGCATTGTGAAAGGAAAAGAATACTATAATCGGCAAGGAATCACCACTATTTTCTTGCAAAAATGAACCATTCCAGTAATCGTTCTGGTGTAGGCTGCAAAACCTTACTTCGGGATCTCAATTCTGACTAACTCGCTAACCAACTTTGTGCATATAAATACATATATAGCGGTAAACCATGATTAATGATCCTTATGAGGGTTCCATGAGTGCAAGCAATTAAGAGAAATGATGAAAATACAATCTAGTTCTTACAACTTTCCACGTATATGATAGAAATAAAAATACAACTCAATTCTTATAACTAGCTAAGAAAATCAAATAGACTAGACATCCGCACATCACCACCAACACATCCTTCATCATCACCCATAGAACTTCTTGAAATGAATCTCAATGTTGTTCATGTTGAATCTAAGATTCCGAGAGCATTTTGATGATCACAAATTTGTAAGAGAACTTAGTCTATATTAATGAACTTGTTAAGCTGATTTATGTAACAGGATGTATTCAAGTTCAGTGTTGATAGGTCGACCAAAGCTGAAGGAATGGACG
>LTAE01000257.1:46721-86698 GCA_001647135.1 Pontederia paniculata | reverse complement strand
CCTAACTAATAGGTTAAAACTCACACTACCAGGATTGATAGATAGTTCTCAAACTACATTTGTAGTGAATATTCATGATAACATCTTTTTAGTCCAAGATATATATATATATATATATATATATATAGAAGAATTTTTATCTGAAACATATATGGAACTTTTGAATCAGGTGGAGATAGCATGTAGAGGTCAATTGCTTCTTCCATTCTTGACGTTGCAACATGTTAGAGACAACATCTGGTGCTTGAGGGAGGCGACGGCGCTGTCCGAGGACTCGCCGAGCTCGGATCACATCATGACCCTGCAGTACAGTAGAAGTGCTTGAGACTTCACATACTCGATCATTGTACAATTAATTCTTTCTTTTAACTCATCATCGAATTCTTTCTTATTTATCTCTCCTTTTGTACTCCCAAAACATAAATTGAGGTTTTGTTCCTTCTCAGTTGATTCATTGAGAACACGTGTACTTCAAACCCAGCATGGCCTAATGAAAATTTCTCGCTGCCAATTTATTATAGCGATTTTAGCAGCTCCAATTTTCTCCTCTCCATGAGTTTAGTGAAGCATTGAATACAAATCAATGTGTGCATCTAATTTCGAGACATTCTCAACCAAATAATGATCATGTATCTATCACAATAATTTCATCTGCTAACAACAAATGCAAGTCAAGACCTAGCGGATCAAGGACACATAATAAAAGTATAAAATAATGATGTGATAGATTGGGCTATAGATCGTGGCCATCTCAATGTCGTTGAAGTTATGCTAAGATGGAACCCAAACCACCCGACCTCCTCTGCCCTCCCCCACTCTCAAGCCCTAATCTCGCCCCCTCTTTCGCTCAATTTCCTCCCACCCTCCCCCCATCCTCTTCCACCTCTCAATCTCTTCATCCCCTTCTCCCCGCTCCCTCCGTAAGGGGGGCAAAGCTGGTCGGATGTCGTCAGATTTCACAACACCTCAACAAGGCCTCAACAGATTTTAAAACAAAGGCTATAGGCTATCAAGGATGCATCCAAGGATGAGGTTACTTTCAATGCGGACGAGATTAAACAAAGAACAAAGGAACTACAAAGTTGCCTGATGGGCCACTTCATGGGAAATGAAGCAATGGTCGGGAGGCTCAGATATGCTTTGTCGAAACTCTCGAAACTGACTTCTCCCCTTAAGATCGTAGTGCTAGGTAACTATTATCTGCTTTTTAAGTTCGAAAATGCTACGGACAGGTTAAACATTATGACCAAAAATCCTTGGAGCTATGAAGGTAATCTTCTGAATGTTTCTCAGGCTAAATCCTTTTTTCGTCCTTTAGATGAACACCTTTCCACTGCTCTAGTCTGGCTTCAACTTCCTGATCTTGTGTTTGAGCTGGGTAACCCTGATACTATCTTAAAAATTGCCTCCATTTTTGGATCACCCCTTAAGCTAGATGAACATACTACCAAAGGGGAAAAACTACGTTATGCTAGGGTATGTGTGAAATTAGACGTGGGTGCTCCGCTCAAACAGGAAACTTGGATAAGTTTGCCGGATGGTTCTCGTTACTTTCAGCGAGTTACGTATGAGAGACTTCCCCTTTTCTATTTCAACTGTGAGCATATAGGTCATCTGGTACATCAATGTCTAGAGAAGCAAGTGGTTGAGGGTTCAGTTCCAGGGGAGAGGGGAGAGCCCTGCGCTACGGATCTTGGTTGCGTTCCTTCTACCCACGACGTAGGATTCCGGTGACAGCTACTGGTAAGGACGATCGCGTCGGGAACCCGCGTGAGGTGGATCGCCGCATCGAGGCCCAGCCGGTTCACTGCCCCACATGGAGACCCAAGCTGGTTAGCGAAAACCGATTTGAAACCCTAAAAGTGGATGATTAGGACCATCCAACTCAGGCAGATCCCCATGCTGACCATTCATCTCCAAACTTGTTACCCCCCACAACGGTTACTTCTTATGTGGGTTGCGTGAGTGGGAGTTCTCCAGGGAAACCTACCCATGTGCAGCTCGAGGAGGGTCACGTGCTCGTTACATCCGAGGCGCCTATGATCTCTACATGTGGCCTTTCTCACATGAAGTCTCCAGATCATACGGTTTGCCTCTCTCCCATTACAGATCATGTATCCTTTCCTTCTCTAAACTCTTCTGCTAGGGCTTTGGTACAACAGGTCACTCCGATGAAGCTTCCCTCATCTTCTAAAGCCAATAAATCCTCGCAAGAATTACCTCCTCAAGCAGAAGGGCACTCGCATCTGGTGGCTCAAGTTTTAGAGAGGTTTCAAGCTCACAGGCTGATGGAGTTGGCTGCCTCTTCAGATGAGGAGGAGCTGGAGGATATAGACACAGATCTCATTCCGGAGCCTCGTGAAGGACCACGGTGCAATAGAAGAGCTACCAAACGCTTCTCACCTCTGCCGCTTTCACTCAATGCAAAAAGGAAGAACAACAGAAATAAAAAAGGTAAGGATTCCTTACAAAATCTCATCTCTAATCAACATGCCTCTCCCTTGCACGGAGGAAACGCTACGGCGACAAGATCAAACCTCACTATTCAGATTGAACATGATAAATGTCCTAGTTTGGAACTGTAGAGGCGCCCTTCAAAGCAAGGTAAGGGACCGACTCCATAATCTCATTAGATTACATAACCCGAGTCTAATAGTTTTGCTAGAAACACATATGATCAGCACCAAGTCAGAACTAGTAATTAGAAGGCTAGGAAGGGGTTGGACAGGATGTTTTTAGGAAGGATCTAGGGCTTATGGAGGTATTTTACTTGCTTGGCATTTAGGTGCTTCTCAGGTACCGTTGACTGCTTCATCCTCACAGTATTTACATGCAGTAGTATCTATAGACAAAATTTTCCTTTCTATTGACTGTCATATATGCTAGTAATCTTCCTATAGATAGGGATATGTTGTGAAAATCCCTAGCTTCTCTTGATCTTGATGATATTCCATGACTAATTGCTGGTGATATGAACTGTATAATTAGCCCAAGTGATAAAAAAGGTGGTTCCCCATTTAAGCTCACTAAGTGAGTCAGGACCTTTAGGGATCTAATTCAGAGTCAGGGGCTTATTGACCTTCCACTTTTAGGAACATAATACACAGGGTATAACAACATGCAAAACTTAGTCAGGATCCTTTGTATATTGGATAGAACTATGGTTTATCATCATTGGTTAACTAAATTCCCCAATTTGAGTCTAAACCCTCTTAACAGAGGCACTTCAGATCATTCACCACTTCTCCTCAGCACTAACATCAATAGTCGCAAGAGTAGACCCTTTAAATATGAACATTTCTGGTTCAAGTAGCAGGAGCCCAAAACCATTGTCCAAAATGTCTGGAGGACCAGAGGGAGGAATCAAAAAGTAATACTCATTAAACAAAACTAAAGAACAGACAATTAGATGGAATAGAAAGGACTTGGGTAAACTTGAAAACAGAGCTCAATTGGCTAAGCAGGACATTTCAGAACTTGAACTTAAGGATGAAAGGCAAGGTTTAAATGATGAAGAACTACAAAAATTTAGAGGCCTATATAATCTACATGCAGCTTACTTACGACAAATTAGTATCAAGTGGTGGTCTAAATCCAAAGTAAATTGGCTTAAAGATGAGGATAGTAACTCAAAAAATTTTTCATTTAAGCACAATCATTAGATATAGGAGAAACTCTATAAGTAAAATTGAAGATGCTGAGGGCAATATATTAACTAATGAAAAAGATATCCAAGATTTCTTTGTTAGACATTACACCTCCCTATGAGCTCCTATCCCTCAAATTCACATCCCATTAGCTGACTGGCCTTCTCTTCCCTCCCTAGATGATTCATGGATAGAAAAATTAACTACACTTGTTACACCACAAGAAGTAAAGGATGTTTTTTGGAATATGGCTCCTAGGAAAGCCCCAGAACCATATGGCTTTACTTGTGAGTTTTTTTAAAAAAATATTAGGATATTGTAGGACCTGATAATTGCGTGTGGTGGATGGTTCGTTAGCAAAGTAATCAAAGAGATTTTATCTTTTTTTTCATTCTGGAGAATTACCTCAGGGATATTCTAAAAGTGCAATCACTTTTATTCCTAAAAAACAAAACCCAAAGCTAGTCACTGATTATAGGCCTATATCACTATGTAATGTTTGTTATAGATCTATTGCAAAAATCCTAACTAATAGGTTAAAACTCACACTACCAGGATTGATAGATAGTTCTCAAACTACATTTGTAGTGAATATTCATGATAACATCTTTTTAGTCCAAGAAATAGTTCATTCCATAACTAAAGGAAAAAGATACTATCTCGTTCTCAAGACTGACATGGAGAAGCATTTGATAGGGTCTCCGGGGAGTCTGTTATTAACGTGTTAACCATCACGAATTTTCCTGTTACTTATATCAGGTGAGTTAAATCCTATATACAATCTCCACTTTTCACATGTTCTATAAATGGACCCTTGTCACATTATTTTAAAAGTAATAGAGGCATTAGGCAGGGTGGCCCACTCTCTCCATACCTTTTCATACTTATTTCTCAAGTTTTTTCCTCTTTATTAAATCAAGAGGTAGCAATAGGGAGAATATTACATTTTAGGTCTGGGACTCATACCATAAGTCACATGTTCTATGCTGATGATTTACTAATATGTATAGCAGCTACTTCTCTTAATTGCAAAAGATTAAAAGATATCTTTGATCAATATTTTTATTTAACCAATCAGAAGATTAATCCAAGTAAGTCAGTTGTTTACTTGCCACCTAAATTCTGTAGGAAAAGAAAATTGGCAATTATTACTATTTTTAACATGAAAATAGGATCATTTCCTTTCATGTACCTTGGGCCCCCTATCTCATACAAATTCCTAACTAAGAACTCACTCATGCATATCTCTGAAAAGGTACAAGGCATGTTGGCAAGTTGAAAAATGAAATCTTTAACACAGGCAAAGAAAATAATATTGATCAAATCTACCTTGAACTCCATACCAAATTAATCCCTAAGCTCTATACATATTTCATCTGGCTTTATTGAATCCCTAGAAAAAATTTCAAGGGATTTCCTGTGGTCTTCTAGGAGTAAGCAGGGCATGCACCTTATAGGGTGGCACACTGTTCAGTTGGCCTGCCAGGATGGGGGGCTGGGGATAAGAAAGCTGCATCATATTAGGACTACATTATTGGCTAAAAGAGTTTTTGCTATCTTAAACAATCACCAAGATCCGTTTGTATCCTTAGTTATGGATCCCCTCACTCTTGGTATGCACCATCTTCTATTGAATTATCCAAGTATGCATGGAGTTGGAGATACGAATATGGAAGGATTAAGAAAGCAAATTGGCAATGGGAAGCTTACACATGTTTACAGTGATCCATGAATATTTAATATTTCCTTGTGTCTCAAACCTACTTTTATAAATGTTTCATCCTAAATCTCTTCTATTTCAGTTGCTGACATGATTCATCAATCTGAATGGAAACTTAACATACTTATGGACTGTTTTGCTCCTTGTTTAGTACAAAAAAAAATTTCAATTAAATTGTTTGTGCTTCCCTATGATGATATGTGGATGTCAACGCCAGATTTTTCTGGTTCCCCTAATGCAAAATATGTATACAACTTCATAAGCAGACCTTGGAACCACTACAGTCGGCATGATGACAATGGCTGGAGGGTAATGTGAAGCATTAAGATTCATCCAAAAATTCAAAATTTTCTTTGAAAATTATCACACAATAGACTACCAACAAATGATCTGCTATCTAGATTCACTCCTATTAATTCTAATTGTTCTTTATGTGGTGTTGCCTTAGAAACAAATACACATATATTTTTTGAATGCCCTTTCTCTGCTCAGGCTTGGAATCTTTTCCAGATCAATACAAATCTTCAATTTTCCTTTATGAATACCTGAGCCGAGGGTGATTGGATTCTGAAAGGCTGTAATTTAGATGTTGATTATCGTCTTTTAGTTTTAACCATTTTTGCCTTCTCTCTTTGGGGGATATGGAAAGTCAGAAACGATGCTCACTTTCGCTCCAGTCATGCAACCTCAACTGTGATTTGGGCTCAAGTAATGGCTAGCTGGCATGAGTTGAAACAATCCCACACATCTAAGGGCCCCTCACCCCTCACCTTCCCCATTGAATCACACAATGATTCCATTGGAGCCTCAGCCTCCTTCTCATACTTGGTTTATAATAAATTCTGATGATTCATTTACAGGTTCAAATGAGATTGGAGGTGCAACATATATAGCTAGCCCTACTAATGCAGCCTTTGTCTTTGCAGGGGCATTGCATTGCAGTTTTCACTCGACTCTTAAAGGTGAAGCTTAGGACATCCGGCAAGGTCTTCTCCAGTGTCGATAAAGGGACATCAACAACATGCTTCTGAAATCAGATTGCGCACAGGCACTAGCAATAGTCAACCAAAAGAGTATAGTACCATGGCGTGTCCGAAATATTTTTGAAGATATATGGGCTACAATTTCTTCTTTTACAAATTTCAAATGTATATATATTAACCGCACTACAAATACTGTTGCAGATTTTTTGGCTTCATTTTGTAAACAGTCGCATAGTGATAGTTTTTGAGAGGACGACCCTCCTCCGGGTCTCCTTGGACTTTTGTACTCGGACTCTTTAATCTCTAAAAGTTGAATCAAGCACTTTCCTTAAAGAAAGAAAAGGACACATAATATAATATGGTAAACAAACGGAAAAAACAAATGGATGGAAACAACTTGAGCATCACTGACTGAAACCTTTAACAGATAAAAAGGAAATGGGATAGACACTTGAAGGAACTGTAACAGTAGCTATCGGAATTAAGATTTTTATCTTCACTTTCGATAAAAATTACAAAATTGAAGACAAGACCAAACCCAATGTAACATACAAGTTTCAAGATGTATGAAAGCATAAACAACATAACTCAGATTTCCACACTGTAAATTTCCTACAATAATGGTAGCTGGAAAAGTCACGAGGCTAAAACATATCTATTGTAATGCAGAAAATGCAACAAAGTGTGCTAACATCACATAGCAACAACAGAAGCGAAAAAATATTTGGCAACTATAGAATTATAAGAGGCAAGCTTGAAAGTGCTTTTAGACCAATATGGCTCATAAAAAATGCGCAAAATATAGAAAGACTACAGGTCATAATGAAACCAGCCTAAATTGTCCAAAATCAACATTTAACCCCTGCAGAATTACTTATAATTAAGTTATTCTGCTACCAACTTCAAAAGGATGCCATCAAAATAAGAAAGCATAAACTTTCATTGAGCTTTCTGTGTAACATAAACTTTACAGTATACAACTGGACCTGCACTTGCTCAAGGCATCATTTGGTTTCTCAGTAATAACCTCCTTCCCACCCTAACATGTACACAGACAAAGTAAAACTCTTCCAATTTATCTTCACCCACAGGTTTTGACCTCATAGCAAACTATCCAGCGCCTGAACTACAAGAAAAGTCCTAAATGCCGTGGGAACAATCTCCATCTATGCACTGATCTTTCCTAATAATCTCTGTCAATGGCAGTACGAAAAGGGGAAGAAGACGATCTAAACAATTTTCCAGCAGTAAGATGTCTAATAGACAACCATCCAAAAATAACAGCGACAGGCAGGTAATCAGTTCACAAGTTCCTATTTTCAATTATTTTGTCTTCTTCCTAAATTGCCACTGTTGCTGCCAATTATGACAATACATTTAAAGACAGCAGACTGACGACTACAGTTTGTGGATGAGTAACTAGAGATATAATTGGTGAATAGTGATGACAGCAAGCTGCCAAGCCAACTGCTATCTTAACATCTATAAATCTGTGAAAAACTTGGCATCGTGGTGTTTGTTGCTGCATTTTCGGCTTGATCATTTACACAACTTTAAAAGAAAATCATTTTACAACTTCGTTCATGTCTTAAATGCCCATGATACTCTGATAACGGACACATGGAACACATGAGAATCATGATTATTATTGCCTGCTAAATGGTATAGAATTAACAATTATAAATCATGACTATTATTTACCTATTTACTTAATGTGAGACATGTATTACAGATCTGTGCTATCAATCGAAATGAACATGTGAAAAAACAAAAACAGAAAGGTAAGTCTGAAGGGAAGACAATTAGGCCAATTTAACAGAGTTAATTATAATCAACAAGGGAATTAACTAATCCCTCTTAATACACTCACCTAATTTCTGTACAAGTAAAAGAACAACACACATGATTATATTTTTTACAAGAATGTTACCTTACAAGAAAACCTGGCAACAAACAAGAAACATCTTATCTCATGACTTAAGATATTATTAGAATATGATAAATTTAGGGTTTCTCTCACTAATTTGACAAAACATGCCACAGTAAATAACTCAATAAAAAAATCATTTAGAACCAAAAATAGTGAACTAGGTAAATGTTTGACAACCTAACTCAATAAGAGATGGAAATGCTCAGACACATGTAACACAATTTCCAGCACCATGCTCCTACTTAAATGTAGAATAATGAGGGCAAGCCATTAATAAGTATACAGTGAAAGCCTGCCTTCTCTCCTCATTCCTCACTCTGATGATGTTGTTGATGAGATTAAGTTGTAGCTGCTGCACTGTCCATGGGCTGAAACAATACCACGTTGCTGCCACAAGATACACTACTGCCAGCAACCACTATGCAGATTTTTTCCAGGGACGGAAAGCCAAAGTCAGTTTCTTTAAACCAGTAGACAGTTTCTTTTTTTTTCTTTTTTGAACAGTTTGAGTCCTTTTTGATTCATTGGTTTATCAGCCCTCCCCTGCCTCAAAAGAGGTTGGAAGGTATGACGGGCAATAAACACTCATTGATCAACAAGATTAAGATATATACATATGTAATGAATTTTTTTAAATATTATAAAAAATTTATATATCTTAGAACAAATTAAATATGACAATTTTAACCTTATCGACAATAAAAAAATTGACTAAAAAGAAAGATATAATAAATCTTTGGATAATTTACACAAGTAGTCCTCCAACTCTACTCTTATACCTTAGAAGCTCCCAAACTTTCTTTATTGAATACTTGCATCTATGATCCCCTAACTTAAATCTTTATACCCATATAGTCTCGTAAATCATTATACTGATATAGTCCCTTTGACCGGTTGTAACCGATTTTTTATGTCGGATATATTTGAAAACCTTCTAAGCATGGATGTGTCATTTCCACGAGAGTACCCATACTTAGTACATACAAAGTACAAGTATGCATCGGGTACACATACCCATGTATCCAATATTAAAAGATAAAATTTAAAAACTAGGTAGGTCCTAGGGTACATTTTCGATATAAAGTTTTTACCCAATGGAAAAATGTAAAAACATAATAAAGAAAAAAGAAATGGCAAAGTCAACACAAAGCAGAAGATAGATTGAAACTTAGGAGAGCAAAACAAACTAGACGCAGTTATGATGCCTCATCAATTCAATTAGGGAAGGGGAAAATCTTTGTTAGAAGCCTCATCGTCAGAGAAGATCGAGTGATAAGGAAAAGAAAAGTAAAACGGCTTCCTTACCTCTACCACTTCGAATCAGATTTCTAAGACAACATGATAAGAATTGGCAAAAGGTGTTACAGGCAAATAAAGAACCAAAGAAAGGAGAAAATATAGGTAACACTGAAGAAGGGAGTAGTGAGACAAGAAAAAAAAAAAGAAAATTGAGACATATTAACAATGGAGTGGAGGGAAAGAACATATACGTTACTGAAAGAAAATCCAACAGCTCATCAAAAATGATAGGAGGTAATGCTATAAATTTTTTTTTGGAGGTAAGGACTTAATGCTATAAATTTAACTATTTTTTTTATTTGCTATCTTATTTAACAGAATTAAACATTTGTTGTTTGTTTCCTTGTTTAATGGCATTAAAGACGCTAATAAAATAGGTTACGAATCTAGGAGCATTCCAATACTATATCTTAACCTCCCGGAGAGAGGCCCCATGGAATGAGAATATTTGCACTCACCAAGGACATTGTATGCAAATACGTCTGGAGTTTGATGTCTTTTCAAGAAAATAGCATAAATGAGGGTTGTGTTTGTTTTACTGAAAATAAGTTGTGGAAAATAATGAATTACGAAGAGAGCATTATCCAAAAAATATAGTTCGTTTTCAATTGTTTGACTCTGTAAGGAAAAAGTATAAATGATTCAAATTATTTTCTTTTACTTATAGAAAATGTTTTCCCTACGGACAAAAAAATTTCAAAAGCTTTTTGAGAGGGAAAAACTAAAATGGGGTCACTCCGAGCTTGAACCTAGGACATCTCACACTACAAGCGAGAATCATACCACAATCAATTTGTAGCCAAAGATTTTTCTCATATTGTTATTTTTTTTATAAAGATAATCTAATAGTTAAATATGACATGAGAAACAATTTTCTAAAGAGACATTTTCCTTATAAACACTAAATGCCACAAAACATATCACAAATCATCTTAAAATAGTAAGACACAATTATGCACGACTTTGGCAGCTGAAAATGTAATGCAGGACAAAAGTCAAATGTTGTATATCGTCATAACTTCCAAAATAGTACAAAAGCTCAAACTTGATCAAAACCTAGCTCATTAAAGGAAAAAAAACATGGTTATATTTCATACAACCTTGCATGATAGACTAGGTTTCAAATCTAGGAACATAAAAGTATAGCTATCAAAAGAAAAAAGATATCTTGCATGACATAATTATAACAGGTACAAAACTTAGAGCATCGTATCAACAAAATGCATATGATACCTTCGTTCTATCAAAAGTGAAGTGAAGTGAGGATCACCAACCGATCAATTTGCAACAAAAAAAGTATGTGCCTTTCTTCATTGAATTGGGTTACACTTTCTCGATCAAGCCACTCTCAAGAGAATCCCTTTTTCAGCTTCTGGATGGCACAGTACATTTTCCTGCGTGATCCAACTGCATTTATACCCATGTCCTTCAAGTCCTCCAATGTAAGCATAGGGAGCACCTCATCATCAACCTCATGAATCTCAAAAACAGGGGCGTATCGGCCCAAGCCAAGACGGTTCAACCACGATTGCACGCGGCCGCTGTCGGGCGGTATGCATCGTCCATTATGTCCATCCCAATCCCCACTTCCATCAGCCTCAGACGGCACATCCTCTTCCACAGCATCAGTTGAAACACCCGGCAACATATCTCCGGTCTCCGCAGCCCTAACCCTAACAGCTTGTGGTGTCATTGTATCAGACGGGCTCTCCGAATCTTCGGCCCTGAGGCCATCGACATCCCTGTACCCCTCATCTCCGGCGTCCTCCCCGCCGCTCGATTTTAGTTCCGCAGGAATGACGCCTTCGAAACCATCCCCGATCTTGGAGAGATTCCAGTTGGTCCTCACCCTCCTTCTTGCAACGGCCATAGCGCCTCCCCCGCCGCCGCCGGCAGTCCTCCGAGCCTTGAAGTCACGGGACCTCCGGATGGCGGCGTCTAACGGTTCCAGGTTCTCACCAAAGGGCACAAGGGATCTTTCATCAGTAGCAGCAAGGGCGTCGCCGGGGGCGAGAACGGCGACGTTTCGCGTCTTGGACGGCGCTTTGGGGCCGCTTCGGTGGTGATGGTCGCCAGCCATGGATGCGACGGGGAGGTGCTTCCACGGCTTGCTCCGCTTGGAGTGCGAGTCATGGGGAATGGAGGAAGGTTGATGGCCGATGTCGCCGAGGCGGACGTTGGGACGGCGCTGGCGCTTGGAGTGTCCAGCAGCAAGGGCATCGTCAGCAGCTCCCGCGGAGGCCGCAGAAGTGGTTCCTCCGTTGATAAAGGTCGTCTCCGTCGGGTTCACGTCGGACATCGGAGCTCCGGCGGCCGGCACTCGACCGTGGAACGCGAACAGTGGACAGCGCGACGGGCAACACAGCGAAAGGTCGCTAAAGATACTTTTGATGGGTTTTAATGGGCCACATTAATTGGGCTGATGAAGGAATCCAACAAGATCATATCTGACGGGCTTAATTGAGCAATATTATTAATTGGGCCGATCAAAGAATCCAAGAAGCTACATGAAATTTTGATAGACGTTTGTTTATTTATGTAGAGTAATGTTTTTAAGCAATTTATGTCAACTTATATATATATATATATATATATATATTTGACAAATATGTCAACTTATATAATTAAGGATCAAAGCATGTATGCTAAAGTCACCAACCTAAGACAATACATTTTGAAAAAAAAAATCAAAGACAAAAATTGTAGTTAAATCTTGACACATCCTTGTGGTTCAATCCAGCAGTTTGTTTTAGATGAACTTTTTGTGGCAAATGAATTTCAAACAAAATAATTGTTGAGCAGAAAAATAGGCTAAAATCCAAAAAGAAATCATTTTTCTCACTAATTTATCTTTTATGTCCCAAAATAAAATTCCGCTCTATAATTTTTTTAAAAAAATATTTTCTTATTAATTTATTTTTCATCAAAAAGATGACATTATTAATTTTGATTGTGCAACTTTGAGTTTGAGGTGAAATGGTAAATAATTACTTATCGTTTAACTTGGTCTTGAGTTTGAATGTTATGTACTCAGAAAGTTTTCATTGAAAATCTCACTTGCCAATTGTCAGATGTGTGATCCGACACAACAATAAATTAGTCAGCTCGATGGCGGACCGAGATTGATGTGTAACACTGAGATTGAATATTGACATAATTTTTGGATATTACGGTGGCAAAAAAATCTTTAATATATATGAGATCAATGTTACATTGACATCTTCATAGAGGGATGTGCTTTTTTTTCTTTTCATCTTTCCTCTTGTTAATTATGGGAAGGCACCAGTAAATTTAGGCATTTTACACACCAAATTATCTCTACTGTGTTTGAGGCTAAAACCATTTTAGATACTGCTGTCAAGGTCATACCAAGGAGAAGAAGATACAAGCTGCATGGGTCCAATCAAATTAACCACATTGATGATAACCTTGAAAAGATGGATCAACTCTGATAACCAACACAAGATGCCCCTTTCACTCTTGATACTGATATTGAGCAAAAACTTAGGACATGACACATTTTCATATTTGCATCATCATATATATGTTTAGTTGCTTGTCATGCCTTGCCACAAGTCACACAATCAACCTTCATTCACATTTTACCTACATGTCATATTGCCAAAACAAAAGTTCAGAATATCACTGACCTGAAAAAAACTTTGACAGTCTTAGATTAGAATTTGATTTTTTTTTATTATGATATATAAGAGAATTGAATTTGAGATATTTGAATCGATGGATATGTCATTGCAGTGCACATGTAAACTCAATACATGTCGGCAATTAAACTTGTGAATTGGAGAGTTTCAAAGCAAGGTCACACTCATGATCCAATTGCCATAGTGTTCATTTTTCTTCCTCTTCCACTTCTTTTCAAATTTAATTATCAGTCAAAGAGTTTGGTAACTTGAAGCTACACTGTCTGATACAGAACAAAAAATCTGTTTACAATTGGCCCCTACCTCAATTATGAAGAAAAATCCACATCAACTCATACTCTCATACATTTTTCTTTCTCTCTCTCTCTCTCACTGCTTACAGATTTCTAGCTCTTGACAGTGGGTTAACAGAGAGGTGACATTTCAGAGACAAGATTGTGGACATGACCATAAAGGCCCCAAGATTAAGCCTCTGGGAAGCTCCCAAACTCAGCCAAATTGTAGATGTTGATTACTCATCCACCTGCAGCCGCTTGTCCTGGTCAGTTGGTGACCAGAGGGCGCCACTGCTGAAACAATCCCAGCACTGTTGCTGTCTTCCTTTCCTGACTGTGGAAGCAACCAATGCAACAAGGCCTTTGGATCACTCCCAAGTCAACTGCAACATCCATGTTAACCAAACACAGCCACAGATGCCGAGCAGATTGGCTTTTGTGCAAGGCATACTCTCTGTGTCAATGTGGGACTGTGAGGTTGAAGTGAATGAATGAAGGCACCCACAGAATTGGTCATAGAATACAAGGGACATGACAGTATGACAGTTGGTTCAGACAAATCACCACTTGAACGCCGAAAGTTGAGGATCAAACTTCTGAAGTTTCACTTTCTCACTCCTTGGAAGTGAAGTTTAGTGCTAGTGCTCAAAACAAGCTTCTATCAGTAGGGCCAAAACTAAGGTTTCTCAACGTCTAAAACATGTTAAAACTTAGCAAATTGTTGGATGGAGACTGATCAAGAATTCAGACAAGTTAAGAAGGATTCATTATTATCACAGAATGAACCGAATTCATATGTACTCTTGATGGCAAACTTATGTTAATAATTGGCATGAAAGAAGGACGAAATCTTCTGCATAATGTTCTGCCTGCCATGCACATATCGCTGCATGGCGTCAATCCCTTCCGAAAGGAAGTTTGAGCAGAACCATTTATTGCTCCAAATAGACTGGACAAGCTTTCTTTCCTGCCATGCATGCCACATTTTTTTTCTGATTTCTCTTGCATGCAGCTGTTTCTGGTCTAACATGGAACTTGGCCTGCAGTGAAGTGAGAGAGAGAGAGAGAGAGAGAGAAGAGAGAGAGAGAGAGGCCACAGTGGCTTGGAGGAGAGACAAAGGAACACCAACATGTGGGGGATCAGCCATGCACCTATCCATGCATCTAAAAGGACAGCCCCCCATTGCCTGCATGAGGGCCAGCAGTGAGCATTAATGCCACTGTCAGCTTCCCACGTCCCTCCCTCTGGACAACGCCACGCGCCTCGCCATGAGGCAGTGCCTGCTTCTTCTTCCACCTCAGCCGCGGCTCGCCACCTACCAGTCAATTAAGCCGGAAAGGCCCGAGCGCGCTCGGAACGCGGCCAGACCGTCCCATGTCGGCCGGGGCCGACCTCCGACATGGCACCGGCGCCTCCGAGTCCCTACCATGCGCCTCTGGTAGCTCGCTCTTATCCCTTTGGGGCGATCGATCCCTCCAACGAGAGCAGTAGCATACAGACGTAGACGTGGAGTGGAGACCCACCGAAATGATTCCATGTGTCTGAGCACCCGGAAACAGCCCCAGGATGCATGAGAACTTTTGCCGTTAGATTAGATACCATTTTGTATACTACTTGTTCTCGTTAGGTCTTTGACCAAATTTTGCAATTATATCTGTTGGTGTGAGAGAAAATAGGAGAGAAAAAATTTAAGACACGCTAATTTACGAGATTTATTTTTAATTGGACTACATTTTTTAGATTCTCTCTAGACTCTTTCTCAGGCTCGGTGATCGGGGTGGAATTTGTTGATTCTCGTATACGGACCAGCGGATCTGGTGGTCGACAATCGTTCGGACTTGGGAAGGGCAAGATCTCCGTATGAAACGAACGGCTTCGCCATCCCAATTATTCGAGCTATTATTCTGTGCAATATCTTTTATTTCCTGTTTCTTCATTATATCTTTCTCGTTTATCTTTTCTCTATTTATGATAAGACTAATTTGAAATTGCATTCAAAATTGATAAAGCCAATTTAAATTATATTCAGAATTGATAAGACCAATTCAAATCGGTAACACCAATTCGAATTGCATTCAAAATTGATAAGATCAATTTGAATTATATTCATAATTGAAAATATCAATTCAAATTGTATCTAGGATTCTGTGTTTTCATAAATTTTATAAATATGAAGAAAATTCAAAAAATTGGTTGCGCCTCAAAAATTTTATTCTTCTCTTTTCTTTTGTTTCTCCCTTTGCTAATTTTGCATCACAATCTAGCCTAACGCTAACAATTATAATGTGCTTGAGGTCATATGCATTATGACCAGTTGAAAATTTATAATGTAAAACACAAAGAATCTAAAGTTTGCTCAGTTTATAGTTGAACTCTTAAGCTCTAGTTTCAGATTCATCATTCATAAATCTCTTAAGATAATTTGATTCGTAGATTTTTAAGATATTTGTAAAAAAAAGTATAAAATTATATCGATCATTGATTTTACAACTTAGATCCTTCGTAAGATCTCGATCTTAAATATTTAGACCATCAAACAAACACTAAAAACAAAAATGATAATAAATACCTCACATATCTTATTATATAATTAAATGATACCTTATATTGATATCACAGATATGGCATTGCATCCATAGTCTCAGACAACATGTTGATTGGTTTCAGTAGGTGTTGCTTGTAGACTTGCAGACCATGCAAGTTGTTGCTTATCCTTATAAATACAAAGGCTGCAATGTCTTATATATGTGGTTACAGTTGTGCACAACGTGTTTCTGTGAGATGATCACAAGGAACTCTCATGCAACTTGCAAAGACACTTGAATTCAGATCAGAAACCTTCATGCATGCATCTGATCAATTAAGCTGACTGATACAGTGATACTTATCCCCATCATTTAGACAAATTAATTAATAATGGCCCATGCATTATATATGCTCAATCCTGAACCATCTAAGTTTGGGAATATACTTAAAGCTCATCATTGCCAATGCCAAGGTTGCATGCCCATGGAGGAAGAGAGAAGAAAAAAAAAATGATTGAGACATTGCTTATAGTCCCCTCATGCCCATACCTCTTCTTGCTGCTGAAACAAATGGAAGTACAATATAATCCACAGAATGGAATACAAACCAGTTCCATGCATGCATACATCTCCCTCATTTGTTTGACAGTTGATAACACTCCCACCTGAGAAAATATATATGAGGTACTCAATAAAGAATTATGTACTATGAAGTATAGGCCACAATACTTATATACTAATTTATTAATCAAATTTAATAATGAAAACACATTGTAAGGAAGAATGATTGATTAGCACATATTAAGGAGACCATGATTCAGAACTTGAGCTGCAAAATCAGGTCTAGTTTGTCAGAGAGAAAATGTGCCTTTTATTGTCTGATTTAGATTACAGAGCAGGGTTTAAGTTTACATTGTATTTGTGTGAACTGTGTGTTGCTCGATCACAAAGTTGAATTGCCATGTGAAATTCTCAACCGGCTCATATGTAATTCAAGGCTTCCCATTCAAATGTTTTCTTCTCTTTTGACAGAAGATGCAGTAAACTACACAAAAGTTGTTTAATTTAGAGAGGTTAAAGAAGTCAGGTCATTACACAGAACTCGTTAATTTCTAAACAAAAGTCCCAATGCAATTTATAATGTATTTTGCAGTCTTTTCTCTGCAGGTTTCTTCCTATGGTACATGACACATTCATCTCAAGGCCTAAAGGAGATCGCAGATCAACCAAGTTTAGTTGGCACAAACGGTTAGCGGATCTGTATTCCGGGTTAAGGGACAAAGGAGTTAGTAGTCTCAAGTTCGAATCTCGAAATTGAGTGTTGGTAGTCTCGGATTATCGATGAGTCTCATGATCGTGGACTGAAAGAAAAAAAGGAGATTGCAGATCGGCAGATGCTCAAAAATGTACTATTTCGAGTCCATGTTCTTCCCTGAGCAGTCAGAAGTTAGAAGTATGATACTTTTTGGGGGGTTAAATTTGCTTGTATACTCTTAGTTAAGCAAATTCTCTTAAATATTTGGACAAAAAAAAAAAGCACATCAATTCTTTGTTGACTGAATTATATATTACCATGGTTTGGTCTCTTTTGAATTCTCAAAAGTATTCAATACTAACAGGATGAGATGAACAATACTATGCAATCAGTAGCAAAAGAGTACTTTGAAGAAAACAAGTACAAATTGAATAATAAATGAATGAAGATATCTTAATGATCAGTCATATCATATCAACCTCCAATGATAAACTCTCTCTCTCTCTCTCTCTCTCTCTCTCTCTCTCTCTCTCTCTCTCTCTCTCTCTCTCTCTCTGGTAAAACAGTAACAGGACGGAAAGTAGTGATCAGATAAATGATCTTTCGTTGCTTTGTGGAGGGCGCGGAGATACGAGAATAGTCACTGGAATTTGCTCATTGATGAGATGCATGCACCAGCCCAAATAGGCCAAAACAGCAACGGACCCCGGGCAGATGTGGTCACTGTTTCTGTCGGCTTTTCCATGTCTCCCTGCACCTGCTCATTTCCAGCTCCCTCCACAAAATTTACATCTCTCTCTCTCTCTCTCTCTCTCTCTCTCTGATCATTAAGACCATATATAATACAAAAAAAAAGATTATTATTTCACATGGATATGAGAAACCAATGGGTCATGATCATTAATTAGTGCCTTTGTTTCCATCTACGTCTCAGGAACCAGACCACATCCAAGTACTACTATCTCTCTCTTTCTCTCTCACTTCTCTTGGCAAATACATGCAAAATTTTACATAAATTATATGTGAGTGGTCCTTTTTTTTACATACATCTGTCTAACTCTCCATGTCATTGTAGATGTTCCTCTCTCTCTCTCTCTCTCTCTCTCTATAATAAAGAGGTTATGTTGACGAGCTCTGTTTGATTAGGGAACCCTTGTCTTCCTGCGCCCAGTTGCATTATAGAACTGCCATCATCCTGGAAAGGTGCATGTCACAACAATATCAGCATGTATGGGCTTCTATTGGATGGTATCCAAAATAAAGTTTTATGCCATAAATGTGCTACATATATCTCAAATATAAAAGCATCATTACCTGGGGATCAAAGGAGGAGGTGGGCACTTGTCCATGCAGTAAATAAGTGGGTGCTGAATGGTCCATCATGTGGTAATTACTTGTACTTGTTCCATTCCCAAAAGTTGTGGACTCTACTTGAACTCTTTGCTGAGCTGCTGGCATTGCAGCTTGTGGTGCTCTCCTCATCATTTTCTGCACATTTAAGATTGGATCAATGATGTTCTGCAGTACTTGTTGGAAGTGCCCAAAGCCAACATAAAATATGAGGGCAGGATCCTTTGCTGGCAATACCTCTGGTGGATTTGTAGTGGTGTAGTCACTGATATCTAAGTCAAAACCATATATCACTGGACTCAGAGATGCAAGCCTCATTGAGAGAAACTGAAAACATGCAACAACAAGCTGATTTAGATGCATGTATAAGTTAATTGTACAAGCATGTAATTAATTATCTGTTTTTTACAACTTGCATTTACCTCAACTTGGTTTTGCAGAGACTGTACATAGTTAATGATCTCATCCAGCATATGTGCTTTTCCAGAGACCTGATGAATAAAAATCAATACAAAAATTAGAATGCACTTTCATGATCATGAGAAGCTGCAGTTGAACTGTTCATGTACCTTCTCACAACCGGGGACAAGGCCTTGCAGCATCTTCATCCTCTCACTAATCTTCTCCCTTCTGACCTGCAAAATTAATATCCAATGGAATATGGTGTCATTATATATATCGTCAGAAAGAAAATTATTAAGATCAGATTTGATTCATCCTGGCAAATTAATCAATTCAGTACCCTTTCTGCAAGGCTGTGGCTGTCTGTTGCTTGACCCCTTCTTGCTCGTACATGTATGAATCCAGCAGGGAGTTCTTCAGAAGGTTTCAGGTCATCAGCTTTAGCTTTCTTGGCCTGTTTGCATCTCTTGCTGCCCTTTGCAATCTGACAGCATCAACATAATTAAGGTTTCTGGAACTTAATGAGCTCTGCATTGAAAGTAGTAGCATGTATATACAAACCTTGGATTGGGTACTCATGAAACTAGTCCGGTCTTTGCTCCTTCTTTCCTTCTCCACAGAAGCTTGCTGCTTAGGATTGTACCTCTGGTTGTCACCAAGCTTTGGTGAATGACCAGTGCTGCTACTGTCAGCTGAAGGAGCATTTGTGGCACTGTCCAGGGAGCTGCTGCTGTCATAGGCCTTGGCATCAGTACCTGAGAGCTCTGGAATTGCTTCAGATGAATAGTAACAAGGGAAGTAGTAGTGATCCCCGGTTTGTTGGGATGGGAGTGGCATCTGAATGGGGGAGCTGGGGAGGTAAGCGGTGTCCAGCAGGGAGGGGAATTGGTCATATGAGAAGGCCATTGGGGTAGAGCTTGAACAGGTTCGTGTTGTTTCCTGAGGAGGAAGGAAGTGGATAGGGAAATAATTTGCAGCAAATAAGTGTGGGTCTGAGGCCATGTCTCGGACTGGGTTATATAGAAGTTGGGGGAGAGAGAGAGAGAGAGAGAGAGAGAGAGAGAGATGATATAGTAATATGTGGCCATTTGACTGGTCTGAGCAAGGACGACAAGTAAACACTACAAATAGTTTGGTTGAGAAGTGCTTAGATATTTAATTCAGAACTAAGATCAGATTAGTCGAGTTTCATGATTGAAAATTAATAAAGTGACAAGTGAAAAAATTTTTTAATCAAGTTGATTGACACAGATAATTAACGAGTCTGTATTTTGAGTTGAGAGACCGAGAATTAATAATTTCGAGTTTCGAGTTCTAGAGTCGTCAATTTTAACCAACGGGGGGTCGGGATTAAGTGATTAGCGGCTCCTTCCCGCTTAAGCAGAGGTCTCGAGTTCGAGCCCTTGCGAATGTCGAAAATTTTCATTAAGAGTCTCACCTGCCATAGTCAAACACGCAACTCGGGGCGATACCAAATTAATCGAGTTCGATGATGGATCGAGACTCCAACTCGTGGTTAGTGCGCATAACTATTAGCGCCGCATGTATTGAAGAATCGACACCGCTTCCCGGACACTAGGGTGACAACCGAGAAAAAGAGTCGTCAATTTTATCATAATTTATCTTATCATTTTCGTTCGAATATCGAATTAGTTAAGTGCTACTAGCCCTAGACTCCGATGGATTTTCACTAAAAAAATATTTAATAAGTGAAGGAAGGGTGTTGGAGGAAGTAACTGCCGTTTTAGTTTCACACTTTTGCCTGTTTTTTCGGAGCATCTTGCCATATCTTTGTGCAGCAAAACATTTGGCAAGTTGCAAGATCTTGTACGCAGACATTAAGCTAAAGAATAGGACTAACATAGCATTTATTTTTTTTATTAAACTAATTTATATATTATTAATGTAATTGATTAATGGACTAATCTTCATTTGAGTTTCTCCAAATATCATTGGGAGAGGTCTCCTTTTAACGCTCTTGGGTAGATTATATAGATAGTAGTGAATAATAAACTAGATTGAGAATTATAATATAATTGTAAATATAGTTTTTAATAATAATAATAATAATATATATATATATATATATATATATATAGGAAAAAGTAATGTATAGTTACACGCGCTACATTAAAAATGTGCTACACGCTTCTTGCCTTATATATATAGTTTGATTGCTCGTGTTCTCAATCAAAATATAATAAAATAAAGTGATTAAAATGTATTGATTATTTCTTGTGAGGTTAATGATGATATTCAGAAAATTATTAAAAATATGTACAATAATTTAATTCGATCAATTTTAAGTTTTGAAATTTGATAATGTTATAAATTTTTATTATGAATACATTCATTCAGTTATTTTTAATATCGACGTATCATCAAGATAACTAATGAAAAATGACTAAAGAATAATAAAATCAATGTGTAAATTCACGTGCTTAACACGTAAAATGCTTCATTGAACTCTAAAAAATATGGTAAAAATTGATAGTATAAATAATAAATAAAAAACAATTTAATTGTAATGATTTTATTAGATTGTGTAAAGTGAGAAATGATTGTAATACTCTAAGATCCTAAAAAACTTAGCAAATGGATTTTCATAATGAGATAATGTGATTCGTTAACAATAAATTAATTTTGGCGAAGATATCGAAATAGGATATTGAAAATCATTTCCTTGAATATATGTGGCACAAAACCATAATTATCGAATTCATGTTTATCTTTTCATTCATGAATAAGATGGATGTGAAACTTTACAAGAAGTTGCGTAGTGCCATCACTAAAAATAATGGTGAATCTTAACTTGTTGAAAAAAAATGATGCATCATAACATTAATTAAAATATTTCGTTCAATATGCAGCATTGTCTCAAGGTGTGTAAAGTTTTCTTTGGAGTTACATCAAAAATAAACTATTTATTTGTCAAATTCGGTGGTCAATTTTAACTTTTTGTACAACTTTTTTGTGAAGAAAAAAATCACTACATAAAATTATTTAGTGCATGTTTGAAAATTTTGTAAAATTTTTCAATATTTTGAAAAAAATATAGTAAGACAATCTTACAATAGTTTTTTTTTTCACGTAAAAAAAATTCAAGTTGTTAACTCATATTTTTAAAATACGTTGTAACAACAAAAAAAAAAAGACAAAATATGAAGATAGACATAGATAATTAGTTTATGATACTTTTTTATTTATTATGTTGTATTTTCATCCGATAAAAATTAGTATCAAACATCTATTTATAAAATAATATGTCAACAAAAATTATTATAATATAATTATTAAAACTTTAAAATTATTGAACATCTAAAAAAGTTCTTAATATTAATTAATGTCAAATTAGTGACAAATGCTGGTCCGTAGTCAGGGGAATGATGTTCCCCACAATTTGCTATCTATCATATTTCTCCTTTTTTATAGTTGGACGAATCATTTTTTTCCCTTTTTATCACAAAATAATTCATCATAAATTATTTTGTGAGGATCAAATTTAATCTTAAGAAAAAGATTGTCGCCGCTTAATCAATTGTCTCACGGAACTAGATGTAATTGGGAAGGGGCGAAGAGTTTCACATAAAAATATATTGAAGATAAAAGATATAGTGTAAATATATAGATTGACTCCCCATATTTTATAGTTAATTAATTCATCTCATATAATCTTAGATAATTTTATATTATCATAACATTATATATACTTTAAATGCATTAACTGATTTATAAGGTCTTCATTAATTATCCACAAAGAATCCTTAATCCTAAAATTTTCACGAAAACAACATATTTGTCCATTACCAAGTAAATTGTATCATAAAATACAATAAACCTCCACCATATACTAGCATGATGTTGTCCTATTGTAAATGTCCCCACAAGCCTATCATCAAACTCCCAACAAATTACTTTGTTTTATTTATTAACATTTAATTTTATTAATAATATTTTGAATCTTAACCTAGTGAAAATTTTTATAATCTTTGCGCATCACAACTGCACGAATACGAAGTTGTCCATCTTATATAGGATCTCGCTACCCGATCAACGAGCTTGAAGGGGTTTAAAGGGATCCACTGCGAAGGCTTGAGCGCGAAACTCTCGAAACTTAAATAGCCTTAAAATTTATATTTCTTATTTTGTATTGAGAGTCTATATCATATCAACAAACAACTTTAGATTATTCCGCATCTTATATTATTTATTATTTTTTTATGTGAACTCTAGTCGTCATCCGAATACATAGTCTAATTAAAAATGAACTTTGTAAATTTGTATTTTTTATGTGTGTTGATTTTTCTCTCTCACTTATTCGTTTATTTTATGTAACAAACTTGATATACGTAAATCAGGAATTGAAGCTCCAAGTAGCAAAATAATAATAATAATATCAATATTATTAAAAGAAGAAGTATTTAGGTTTGGCGTAACAAGAGCACGTGCATGCATCTGGCGCGATGTGAGAAGGTTGATCGATGCCGGCGTGCCATGCAAACAAAGAAGGGTCCTACCTACCCGGATGAGGGTGAAGTGATAAGCGATTCCTCCTTGCATAATCTGGTTTCGGGTTTAAAATTTGTAGATGCAGAAAATCTTCGTTGGGAGTCTCACGTGCCACAGTTAGACACGCGTTCCGGGACAATACCAGATTAGTCGGGATGATAGTTGGTTTGATTCGACCTGTGGATAGTGCGCTTTTTAGTGTCGCGCGAGTTGGACGATGACACCGCTTTCCGAAAATTGAGGTGACAATAAAAAAGAAAATGGTCCTACCTAATTTCATGTATACATTTTTACTATTGGGATGTAAACTTTAGTATTCGAGAGTCAATTAATACATGCAATGTGGTAGTGGGTCACTTGTGTCAAGTTTAATATTTTTATTTCAAAATAATAATATTAAGTGAGGTTAGATCTAGTGAGAATAAAAATATTTTGAAGTATAACTTGATTCAACTAGAAAAAAATTTAGTTGTCATATTGATATAAATCATTGAATTGGGCTATTTATTTTTAACTTTAGTATCCCCATATATTTGTAACTTTTTTTAATAAATGATAGTGTATTTTAAAATAAAGTTATTTTGTTAATTTTTTTATAAATTATGGTGAAATATAAAATCGGATAGAAACGTTGATGCACTAAATTATCCAAATAATAAAAGTTTAGACTTATTTTTGCATGATGTTGCAATTCAGCGTTAGGTCAACTATTTCATGATACTTTATGGAGGCTTAAGAAAATAATTCTTTCAAATAGGATAAGAATAAAAATCATCAAAAGAATGAGAAAGGTGTTAACAAATCTTTGAATTATTAAGAATTAAATATTGTTCATGTTAATTGATCTTTTTAATTTTTATTACTATTATAATTTCATATTATTCGAATTGAATTTAAAATTTATCAAAATCAAAATTAATTAGGTCGAATATAATTTGATCCCATTCAAAATAAAAAATCGGTCCTATTCAACTCAAATTAATTAAATATTAATTGATTGATCAGATCAGATGAAACTCGTGATCATCCACTAACTTGGTTAATTAAAAATATAAAAGTTTAGATATTTCTTTTTAAAAAATATTTTAAAATTTCATTATTTTTATATTTCTTATTCGTTAGTCAAATTAAATTAATAATAGTTGTTTGTGACTTGAATGCATATTTATGGTTTGTCATTGTGTCTGGTCTTGGGGTTGAGGGGATGGGGCGAGGTGTGGGTGAGCGGGGCCACTCTTGCAAGGGGCTCGGCCCTTGGACCAGGTCCTGGTCGGGTCCACATGACATGGACGGGA
The DNA here is from genome assembly GCA_001647135.1 of Pontederia paniculata. Lineage (NCBI taxonomy): Eukaryota > Viridiplantae > Streptophyta > Magnoliopsida > Commelinales > Pontederiaceae > Pontederia > Pontederia paniculata. The sequence goes on along the minus strand of LTAE01000257.1, from coordinate 61,845 downwards.
TCCCAACCCTGACCTGATCGCAGATTTTGCTACAGCTTCAATTCAAGTATTCAACGACCAAAGCCAGAGGTTAAAAGCTTATTTGATTAAGAATTAGCAAATGATGATATTGAATTAATTCTATTAATATGTTTGTTGTTAAATTTAACGAGTTATAATTTTATTTGTTGATGATTAATACGCGTCGAGATGTCTCGAATTTAAATTTCGACAAAACTCATATCAAAATCCTCCATCCTAAATTATTGATAGGGATGTTCACTGGATCGCATCGATCTGATGAACCCGACGATCTGAATCGATCCAATTTCAATTGGGTCCGATCAGATCGTTGGGCGGATGGAACCCGAACCGATCTGATCATATCCGATCACTAACGAGTCGAGTACGAGTTTCAATTTTTCAAACTTTTATATTTTTTATTAATTTTGAACCAATTTATTCTTAATATAAAAATTATATTACTTTAAAATTAAAATATACTAAAAATGTAGACTTTACATCCTTTAAAATCATTACAAACCATTTGAAAAAAAAATATTTTTTTCTTTTTCAAAATATAAATATTATAAAAAATAATTAAAAAATATATTTTTTTTCAATCGGATAAATCGATGACCCGTCTCGATCAAACCTGACCTAATAGAGATCGATTGAATCTGATTTTATGAATAATTTGTTATCAACTCAATCCAACCCGACCCGAACAAAATCAATCAGATTGAGTCGAAATTGGGATCGGATCGGGTCAATCCCGATCCATAAACACCCCTAATTATTGATGGTCACTTAACATTCTGCATAGATATGGAGTTAATAGGGATACTACACATTGAAATTAACATTGCAATTAATTAATTAATCATGATACCATAATTAATTCAAACAGTAATATTTCTGTTGGTCGGTTGATTTAAAATGTTTTTTTTTGTTTTGTTTTTGTTAAAGAAAAAGAATACATAGATCTGGTCTGCAAGAGGAGGAGACATCTCAAATCTTTGCTCCATTGGGGATGGGGAACTAAGTGTTTATGATCTTCAGGTGGGGCAAATGATTGGAACCAAAATGAAGCTTGGGAGGTGTATGGACAAGTAGAGATTACAAGCCGACATGCAAATAGAAAAACAGCGTGGGCACAAAACAAGGGGCAGATGTATACAACTATACATAAACATATACAAGTGTACATTTATTAATTATATATAAATAAAGTGGATGATGTTTAAGCAAGGAAAGAGATTGCACCAATGGGGTCAATCTCTCTCCAATATTTAAATCGAATGTATAAATAATGAATACATGAGGGTTTTTTTTTTCAAGTATATAAGTTTTAGATGTATATTTGAATTAAATGTAATGGATCATACTTTGGTATATCACATATATGTATGCATGACATGTACATAGAATGCAAAAGGGAACATATAAATTCATGTTAGTATGTGTCATTCTCGTGATTGAGACACAAACTAAGAAGAAAAATATCGAAAGGGAAAAAGATATACTAGAAAAGAGAATATATCAGAAAAAGAATGTATATACAGTAAGTGTTCTTATTTTTTTTTAACCGATAAATATCATTATTTACTATATATTTAATACATATTTTTTAATCTATATATATATATATATATATATATGGTAAAATATTTGTGCAGCGCTTTATATTACATTGCAGTTCCCTCCTCCTCACATTGCATATAAATATTCTACTGTGGATATGTAATCATAGGCCCACACTAATAAGCCTCTAAAAAAATATGAAAGAAAATAGCGTGTTATAAAATAAAGCGATGCACACTCATTGACATATATATACAAGAAGAACATATAAATTCATGTTAGCATGTGTCATTCTCGTGATTGAGACACAAACTAAGCAAAAAAAAAAGATCTACATGAAAAAAAATTACTAAAAAAGCATATATATCATAAAAGTAGCACACATAAGTGTCCTTACTTATTTTTTTTACCTTAAGTATCATTATTTACTGTGTTATATTCACTACACTAAAAATTGTGCTACACACTCCTTGATATATACATAATATATAATATATATATATATATATATATATATATATATTATTTTTAAAAAAAATAATGAAATAATGTTATTCCTTAAAAATAGCATTTACTATTAGAGTATGTAAAGGTGATTAGGCCCAGCTAACGAGATCATTGTAGTAGATCATGTATAGTGGACCGATATACGAAGCCTATTTAGGCTCGTACCGGATATGGCTAAAAAGTAGTTTAAATTAAAAATTATATTTAGACGAAGATAAAATTACTCTTATTGCTAATATAAATATATATATATATATATATATATATACTGATGATAAATAAGAGAAAAATGAGCCACACTGCCATCTTTAAGTACTAAAAGTTATTTCATGAGTTAAAAATTAAGTTAAAACATGATTTTGGATAGTACAATTAAATCCACTAACTTTAATTATCAACCAACTATCCACTAGGAAAAGACAAGTATTCAGCTTCCTTAAAGTATGAAGAATGCTCTTCCAAGGACCGAAATGATGTTAATGCAAATGCCCGTGTATTCATGTCCAGGTGAAAATTTATCACTGGATCAATAGTGAAGAATTCTCTATTCCAGCTTTTCCTGGCCTTGATGCTTAGGTGGTTCTGCAGGGAAGTATTTGATGCCAACAAGGTCTTCCAACTTTGCTGATAACCTGAATGATGCACACAACAAAATGTCAAAAACTATATCAATGAGATCAACAAGGCAAGAAACAATTGTACATGACAACTAATAACTTGCCTCTAGTGCTTTAATCAGGTCCTTCCTCGTGTGCGAAGCAGAATTGCAAATGTGAGCCCTTGCAAGAAGAAGAGGTCTTGCAGGCAATGCAATAGTCACAACTGCAACCTATTATGATGGAAAATACTCATTGTTGTGATATCTGTGAACTAGTGCAAGGATAACAAATGCATAGTTGTCAATTAAAATTTTTGCTAACAGTCAAGTTTGTCAATTACATGTGAACCAGTAAAAAGAAGTCAATATCAATGTTAGATGTCTGGCCAGAACTTTAGAAAATAGTTAGGGCCTGTTTGGATGAAGAACATCATCCAGAATAAGGGCTTGTTCTCACTTTTTCTACTAAACACCCATATCTTTTTACCTCTGCGGGTCCCACGTCATTCATTACAGGAACAAATAAATTAGTGAGAGCAATGTGTTCTTGCTCTACTCAAGAACACTTTGCTCTCGGTAATGGGACATATGTGAGGTCAATTGTCCTTGACCCTGTAACAAAAATTTTAGAGCCAAACAGGCCTTTATTGTTTCTCAAGAACGGTACAATAGATTTGGTACAATCAATAATTTATCAGTTGTCTGATGAGTAATCATGATGCAATGTTTGAGGTCAAATATTCGTTCCGACTTCTTCTCATTAAGCTCGGCCAAATTTTCAAATAAGCTGATGAATGATATGATTATATATTTCAAGATAAAAGCTGAATTACAAAAGAATATTATATATGTACCTCGCAAAAGAAGAAAGATGGCCATGAATTTCAGAAAGAAACGTTCTAAATAACCATCAATTAAATAGTTTCAACTATCGTGATACTTTCTTCCCCAAGCATTCTCTAGAAAAAGCTAGGATCTTTGCTGGGTTGTAGAGCATTATTGGCATGACGGGCAAGTTATTATCACCAAGGACCTCAAAACCCATTTTCTGAAGTTCTCAATGAAAGAAATTGTTATTCTCACGTATTCGTGCTAGTTTCTGGAACCCTGGTATGACATAACGAATTTTAATAAGGAACCTTCCAACTATGCATGGATCATTTATATCACTTACTCATGCAATGTGACACTTTGAAGCATCCTAATATTCTTAGCAAGTAATGACCCAAAACAATTATCATACCTCTATTAAATCCATCTTCTCCAAGAATACCTTGATTGCTGAAATGACTTGCTGCACAGCAGGGGGTGACATGGATGTTGCATAAAGATGTGCAGGGCAACTGTACTTCAGATATTGAATTATTTCCTGAAGAAGTCAAATAGGATTAGCAAGTATAAATATTTGCATTAACTAATTTATTGCCTCATGAGTTATGATTTCATAAATCAACACCTTTGGTGCTGCAATAAATCCTCCACAAGATCCAAACGGTTTAGTAAATGTGCCCATCATGATATCTAGTTATCTACATCAGCTGTATCAACTCCTAGAAGCTCGCAAACTCCTCTACCAGATTTGCCAATTGCACCAATGCTGTGGGCCTCATCCAAATATGTGTAAACCTGGCCAATTGAGAACATAAGTGTAATGTCATCTGTTATGTTAGAAATTCATGTAAGAGATCCACAATGAAATAAAACTGAATGTAGTTCCATACCTTGTACTTCTTGCAGACAGCAATTATCTAAGGGAGCTTGCATAGTTCTCCTTCCATACTGCAGATACCCTCCACAATAACAATAATCTTTTTTCCAGGGCCTATGAGTTTGCGGCTGTCTCTCAGCTATCTGCTCACGGAGGACTTCTTCTAAATGTGAAGGACCTAGATACAAGGAATCAAAACAACTTAGAATAGAAAAAAAGGATATCGATTATAGATCACTTTAAGTAGCATTCAATTGAGAAGGCTCACAATTGTGCTGGAAAACACGTACTGAAGCACCAGATCCTCGAACACCAATGACAATTGAATTGTAATTCAAAGAATCACTAATAACTAGCCCTTCCTAGAAATGTAAGTTGAAGTGATAGCGATTTGGTCTCAGAAGTTGCATGCTTTAAGTATCAAACCACACAGAACTTTTTATGGACCTTTCCAACTAGTGCTGGAATGATAGCAGAGTTTGTCACATATCCCGTGTCAAAAAGTATCACTGCTGGTTTGCCTACAAATCTCTGGCAACCAACTCCTCTAGCTCAGTGTGCAAGTTAGTGGTTCCTGATCCAAGCAAAACAAAATTAAACAATGTTAGATTTAAGGTCCAAATTCTGCATTTGTTTTAAGCATAAATATTCATACCACCATCAGCACGGACGCTACAGGTACTGGGTAAAGTTTTTCTCAGAGACTCAACTACACGGGGCGTGCAGTACTCATGCGCTGCTGCAAACTCAAGGTAGTTATAAGATCCCAGGTTGAGGCATTTGGTAGTGTTCGAGGTTTGACTGCACAAATCGGCAAATTTCATTGCATAAATCATTAACAAAATGTAACTCATAAGCTGGGTACTAGGAAGCAGGAATTAAGCATAAAATAATAAGTGATATAACATGTTAAAATTCGGTGCAAGAAAAGAAATAAATTCCTATGCTTTTAAACTTCAAAGATGTTCTAATGCAAACAATAGAAAATTGTTATCTAACATCCAAAGGTTGAAAATATACAAGGAAAAAAAAATAGGATTGCTTACTGCATAGCCTTGTTATTGTCATTGGAGTAGCGTTCAACCACATCAAACCAAGCATCTGGTGCACTTGAAATTGGGTGGCCGAAACAGTCCTGCCAAAATCGAAATTTTGTCTGCACAATTCGGTATACAGTTCATTATAGAAGACTTGAAATTTTTTCCAGTTTAAAGAAATATAAATGAGGATTTAGTCGAATAATTTTCCGGATATCAAATGAACCATTTAAAATATGAGAGACTTCAAACCATTGTTGTAATTCAATAAATATTGGAGTTGCTTAATTCTACGGCCTCAATTTCAGTCCAGGTTTTTGGTCCATGATTCTTGAAGAGATTATAATCACATCAAAATTAAATGGACTAGATGGAATGTTGTTTTCTTCTTCCCTTTCTCTTTCTGATACAAATTTGGATAATTTACTGGACCTAAATCCATTTAAAACGCATCTTTCTTATGATTTGCAGCTTGGTGATATATCATTATGGAAAAGTATAATGACTGTTTTTTTTCATAATTGCTTATTAAGATGTTGTTCATCAAATTCAGTAAAGAAAGCAAATAAACAAAACCCCGAAAAACTAAAAGGTTAAACTTGAATTGGTAAAAAAGATAAATCATAAAATGTTGTAATTTACAAATAGAGTGTGCCGAAAAGATCAAACCTGAATTCTCAGATAGAGGCGGCGAATGTAGAAATCATCGATCCCCAAGCAGATCGGCGAGTACCCCTGTTTCCAGACGAGGACCACAAACAAGGTGACCCCTCATCAAAAATCCAAAACCCCAATGCAAAAAAATAAATAAACAAATAGAGGAATTTAGCGGAACGGAAGGAGAAAGGATGCAGCTTTGGACGTACCTTGAGCCTGGATTTTGACTTGGAGAAGAAATCAAAGAGGCTGCGGAAGAAATCCCACAGCTGCCTGAAGGCGAAAAGGAGACCGTAGCTGAAGAGGGTGATGAGCGCGATCAAGTAAGGCAACCTCTCCATGATTCCTATCTGCCGCTGGCGGTGTCTCCTTCCGGCGACGCAGTGGGCGTCGCGTGCAGGTGCTCGAACGGGGAAGGCAAATGGGCGAAGCGAGAGATGGAGGGAGGAAGAAGGGTTTAAATAGAGAAGTTTCTAATTTGATCAGCATTTATTTTTTATTTTCTTACTAATATATTATACAATAATCATAAATATTTAAAAAATATAAATACTTAGAATATGTTTTTCGAAATCCCGATATAAATTATTCGAAACTAAATTTTAAAAGTTAATGTGGCAACAAAAAATTAAATACCAATTAAAATATCAATAATCCTATAAGCTAACTCGAATTATAATTTATTATGATGATAAATAATATTTTAACTGTAAAAAATAAATTGACAAATACATTGATCATTTAATTGGAAAAAATATTAAAAATAAGCTTCCATTTATTTCCAAATTGAGAGGGTGCTCTTTCAAATTTGTGTTGCACATTTTAGAAAGTATTGTTAACCATTTAGTTCTTACTAGTGTTATGTATGTGCATGTATAATGCTATATAGGGTGTGTTTTCTTGTAAATATATATCATTCCCGTTACAAAGTGATGTCGGTGAGATCGATATAAACTTCTCACTATAAAATGGGACATTTAGATATTTTTTACAAGGTTAATAAAAATAAAAATTAGACTACACATTTCTTCTTCTCCTACCACATCGGCTGCTCTGCTTCTTCCCTGCTATGATATGCTTTTGCAACTTGTAGAAGAACAATATTTGGAGATGATTCAGAAACTTCTTACTACAATTGAGTATGATCGATCATTGCAGCAATTTGAATCAAGTATTCAAGAGGATGTTGTTCTAACTACGCCTAAAACATACCAGAAATTTATTGAGAGACTCATTTATCTCACTAACACAATGAGCGGAAATCACATTTGTCGTCCATCATCATGTGCATCATCTAAGTCAATTCATTCATCATCCTAAGGTATCTAATATTGATGTTGCTCTTCATGTGGTCTGTTATCTAAAGAGATCTCCACGAAGGGGTCCTTTTTTTCTAATGCTAAGAGCCTTGTTGTTTCTGCATATTGTGATGCAGACTGGGTAACTCGTGCTTTCTCTCGTTGCTCTGTGTCATCTTTTTGTATTCAGGTTGGTGGTTCTCTAGTATCTTGAAAATGCAAACAATAAACAATAGTCTATCGTTCTTTCGCCGAATATAAGTATCATAGTATTGTGTTAGTAGTTGCATCGATCATCTAGCTTAAGAGACTCTTTTTTGAACTTTCACTCCCTCTTATCAAGCTTATCAATGTGTTTTGTGACAGTCGAGTAGCCATTCAAATAGCTAAAAATTCGATCTTCCATGAGTGCACAAAGCATATTGAGGTAGATTGTCATTTTGTTCGAGATTACAACTACAATAATTGATCAAGCTTCATGACACTGAAAATCAATTGGCAAATTTGTTAAAAAAGGCTTTGATCAAACAACAAAATGATTACTTAGTCAACAAGATGGGTTTGTTTGATCCCTTCCAACCTCCATCTTGAGGGGGAGTGTTAACCATCTTAGTTGTTATCGGTGTTATATATGTGTATGTATAATTCTATATAAGGTGTGTTTTCTTAGTGACATTTTTTCTTATAGATATATATTGTCTCCATTACAAAGTGACGTTGGTGAAACTGATATAAACTTCTCACTATAAAAAGGGTCAGTTACATTTTTTTTAACAAGATTGGTAGAAATAAAAATTAGACTACACATTTCTTCTTCTCCTACCACATCGTGTTATGCTCTGCTTCTTCCTTGCTAGGACACACTTTTGCAACTTGTAGAAGAACAAGATCAGGAGATGATTCAAAAACTTTTTACTGTAATTGAGTATGATCAATCATTACAATAGTTTGATTCAAGTATTCAAGAGGATGTTGTTCTAACTACACCTGAAACATACCATAAATTTATTGTTAGGCTCATTTATCTCACTAACACAAGGACATACATCATGTTTGTTGTGCATCATCTAAGTCAATTCATGCATCACTCTAAGGTGTCTCATCTTGATGTTGCTCTTTGTGTGGTCCATTATCTAAAAAGATCTCCATGAAGGGGTCTTTTTTTGCTGCTAAGAGCACTATGGTTTCTACATATTGTGATCCAGACTAGGCAATTTGTGCTTTCTCTTGTCGCATTGTGTCAACTTTTTATATTCAGGTTGGTGGTTCTCTAGTATCTTGGAAATCCAAAAAATAAACAACAATCTCTCTTTCTTCCATTGAATCTAAGTATCGTAGTCTTGTGTTAACAGTTGCTGAGATCATTTGGTTTGAGAGACTTTTTCTAAGCTTTCACTCCCTCTTATGAAGCCTATCATTGTTGTTTTGTGACAACCAAGCAGCCATTCGAACAACTAAAAATTTGGTCTTCCATGAGTGCACAAAGTACATTGAGGCAGATTGTCATTTCATTCAGGATTACAACTTACAGAAATCGATCAAACTTCATCATGTTGGCACTAAAAATCAATTGGCAGATTTGTTGATAAAGGTTTTGAGCAAACAACGACATGATTATAGTCAGCAAGACAGGTTTGTTCAATCTCTTCCAACCTCCATCTTGAGGGGGAGTGTTAATCATCTTAGTTGTTACAGGTGTTATATATGTGTATGTATAATGCTATATAGGGTGTGTTTTCTTAGTGATTTTTTTTTCAATCTTTCCTAAACCATATATCGTCTCTATTACAAAGTGACATCGGTGGGACTGATATAAACTTCTCACTATAAAAGAGGCTAGTTAGATATTTTTTACAAGGTTAATAGAAAATAAAAACTAGACTATACATTTCTTCTTCTCCTAATTTATTAATTTAGTTAGACATAGGATTTTACTTAAGTAATAGCCACTTTAAAAATATCTAATACATAACTAAAATATCAATTATTAAAATAGGTTTTCCTTAGTAATTTAATGTGTCAAGTTTTCTTTTTTTAATTGAGTGAGAATAAAATTAAAATAATTATTAAGCATTTGTTTTATAATATTCTTTGAAAAGAGGAAAAAATAATTGTTAAACATTTTTTATTTATTGTAAAAAGAGTTAAAAATAATATTCAATTGAAAATTTATTTATTTTTAATAATTATTATTAAAATAATAATAATAATAAGAGTAAACTTAATTTTTTATTAAATTATTTGAGTTTTAACTCTTTTTAATGAATTATTATTTTATTACCTTTCTTATTCTTCAGGGAAATCATAAAATTAAAAATAATAAAAATCAAATTTAAAACTTTCTAAATTACTTTGATTCTTTTATTTATTTATTATTATTATTATTACTAGTCTATTGACCCGTGCGATGCATGGATATTATTAAAATAATTAAATAATATAATTTATATAATTAAGTATATATCTTTGAAAATTTGATTGACATAAAATTAAGGACATTAAATTATAAAATGCTTGAATATTGGAAAATAAATTATAAAGTTCAATAAAATTGTTAGTTTACATTTTCGTGCTCAATTTTTATTTAAACACTTAGACATTATATTAACATTTGATATTTATTATTATTCTTATTTATAAATTTATAGCTTAAATAATTTTTATGTAGTTTGTTTTTATTTGTCTTTAACATACATCTTCTTATAAATTTCACTATTCTTATATTAAAATTTTAAAAATAGAAAGTAATATTTTTTATCTAATCTGTGTACTTTTTTAATTTCACCTCACCTTATATAAATGTATTATATAATGTTACAATGAATTTTAAATTTGTAATAAACAATCATGCATTATCTAAATCATTTCTTTTTGAAGCCTAATAACTAAACATTTTTTTCTATCTAAAAGCTTTTATTATTTGAAAGATATTATTGACATTAAGCTTTATTCATTTGAAAAACATCAGTTATATACTTTGATCCCTAATTTTAAAAGCTCTATTTTTAGATCACACAAAATGCTATTTAAATATATATTACACACGCATTGCCTTCATAATAAATATTTTGACTGATTTTTTTTAGTTGTTAATATTTCAAGCTATTTGAATATATAAATTATATAACTTAATGCTTAGACAAAATTAAATGAAACAAATAAGATTTGAATACTGAATTTATTTTTATGTAAATTTATTTAGATGAATCAAGACTTCTTAATCTAGTCAATTTTTTTAGTTAATCTCATTTTCTTTTACAATGCAAAATATCTTTAGATCTTGTATAAATAATAACATATTAGAACTTTTAAAAGTATCTAGCAAATATTTAAACTACTAATTATGTGAATTAGTTTTTCTATTAATTTCATTGTCATTTTTTCTTAATTTAGTTGAGATAAGACTCTACTAAAAAATTATCATATCATTGTCCATATATATATATATATATATATATATATATAGAGAGAGAGAGAGAAATATTAGTGCGTACACAATTAGGTGCATCCAGTGCAATCACACTCACATAAAGACATGTGGGACTCACAAAAATTATTTTATTCAAAATTCAAAATATGAGTCTCACATGTCTTTATGTGAGTGTGATTGCACTGGATGCACCTAATTGTGCATGCACGCTAATATACCTTATATAATACACCTCATATAATATAATATATATATATGTGCAAGGGCGGAGCTACGTGGGTTCCGGTGCTTGCAAGTGCGAAGTCATAATGGATGAAGCTTTGCTTTGGTTGTTGGATGGTCGTGGGTTCGAATCCACTGGCTGTCACTTTTTTCCCATTTTTCTATACGTGCAAACCCACCCCCTCCCCCAAGTCCATTTGTATTTCCCAATTATATCAATAGATAGTTCTAGTTGATTACATTTTTTATCTTATCTTCTTATATTTTATTTTTTAATAAGTTTCCATATAATTAATTTCTGCATAATATTTTTTACTTATTTTCATATAATCAATTTAACAAGTATTAGATTTTAATATGTTCTATATTATCATTTTAATTAATTTATTCAACATTATTTCCCATTTCTTTCTGTACGTGCAACCCCCCACATAAAGTTCATTTGTATTTTTTATTGCAATTATATTAATATATATTTCTAGTTGATTACATTTTTTATCTTATCTACTTATATTTTATTTTTAAAAAGTATCCATATAATTGATTTCTTCATAATATTTTTTACTTATTTTCGTATAATCAATTTATCAAGTACTAGATTGTAATATGTTCTATATTCTCATTTTAATTAATTTATTCAACATTATTTTATTCAATATATCTTTATTAACCAAATTTTAAACCATGCATAATATCATGCATGCTCGCTAATTTTTTTAATTTTTATACATAAATATATGCAAAATTAATTATGCAAATATTTTTACTAACATATTAGCATAATTATATTTTTATGTTTATTATTCTATATATTGCTTAATATTTTTTCTTGTTAAGTTTTAAATTTATTTTATTGAACCATGTAATTGAATTTCAAATATTTTTGTAGTTAACTACATGGAAAAAATATTATAAATAAAAAAAGTAAATTTGGAGCAAAGTAGTGGACATAAAAGTTAATTTATTAATTTTTTAAAATTAAAAAATGTGAACCCAATAAAATAAATTCTGTCTCCGCCACTGTGTGTGTTTGTTTATGTGTGTATTCCTCAAAATTTTATTTATTTTTTTAAATCACTTGAGATAGGAACTCTTTTAAAATGATTGTTATAATATTTATTTATTTATTCTTATAGGAAATATCAATTCCAAAATATTAATAAACTAATTATTTTAAAATGTCTATCAAATAATTTATTAAAAATAAAAATTTGTTTCAATTAATCTATCAATTTTATTTGCCGAATTTTCTTAATTTATTTAGACTCTTTTAGACTATTTATTTAGTGTTTGTCTTCCTAATGTCTTTAATTTCTTTCCATATTTATAAGTATGAAATTTGGTTCACTAACATATTTAAAATAATAAAATAAAGTAAATAGTATTCACTAATTATTTTTTAGAGATAACAAATTATATATTTGGTATAAAATAATATGCTATTTTATTATTAAATTTCTTATTTATATAAAAAGATAAAAGTTTAAAAAATATTATTCATTATAATCATTTTTTTCTTTATATGAATGATTTCAAATGTGGGACTAGAAAAGGTAAAAATGTGCTTGATTATCTTATTGTTACATTACAATGCATATAATATATACATATAAAATATTTTTAAATATTAATTATTCTCTTCTTAACTTTTTTTCAATTTTACTAATTTCATTCAACTTAGGACTCTTTGTAATTATTTTATTTTATTTATTATCTTATATAACATTTTTTAATTTTATTTTCTTAAATCAGTTGGATTAGGACTTCTTTTAAATGATTGCTATATATTTTATTTATTTTCTCTTACACGAAGAAAATTAATTCCAATAAACTATTTTCTTAGAATACCTATCAGATATTTTTATAAAATATAATTATTTGTTTTAGTTTATCTATCAATTTCATTTTCCATTTTTTCTTAATTTTTTTGAAATAGTATATTTAATATTTATTTAGTTTTTATTTTCCTAATTTATCTTTTTTTCTTTATAAACTTCAAATATTTTTTGTTGAAAATAAATTAAAAATCTATTATTTATAACAACTCTCTAGGTTTTATTCTCTCTATTTTTTAAGAAAGGAGCATAGTATGATATTGAAATTGAGCATTCCAAAACTCCATATTTTTTAAGTATCGACATAGAATATTTAAAATAATAAAACAAATTAAGTATTATTGAATAACTAAATTTTAAGATATCTCAAATTATATATTAAGCATATTTTTTTATTATTCATTTTTTAATTGTATTGAATGTTATCTATTTATTAAATAAATAATTTAAAAATATATTGAAGATGACATTTGGCATGAGGCTTGTTTTAAACATCGAAAGACATTATTTTTATAAAATGCATGTAAATAAATTTAAAATATATTGAGCATGCCTTTTGGCATGAACAATATTTTAAACATTGAAGGCCATTTTTTTTATAATCATTCTTCTCTTTTTTATACTATTAATTTGAAATATGAAATTAAAAAAACATAAAATATTATTTATTTATTTTAATGTTACATTATCTAAATAATATTTATAATATAAAAAATAAATTTAAAAAAAAGTTAATTTTTTTCTTATTAACTTTATATTCAAGCCTATTATTTATAACAACACTCTCTCCATCTCTTAAAAAAGGAGTAGTTTAACAATTGAAAATGCATATTTAGCGTATCCATATTTAAAAGTATCAACACAGAATATTTAAAATAAAAAAATAAATATTATTGAATAACTAATTTTTAGAGTTCTCAAATTATATATTTAGCATTAAATGATATAATTATTTTTATATTTTTAATTATATTAAATTTAGTTTCTTTAAATAAGTAAAATTATAATATGTTGAGTATGCCATTTCGCATGAACCAAATTTTAAACATTAAAAAATATTCTTTTTCTTTATAATCATTCTTCTCATTAATTTTAATTTTATTAAAATATAAATTTAAAATATATTAAACATGTCATTTAGCATGAACCTAAGAAATTCTTTTTTTTATAATCATTCTTCTATTTTTATATAATTAATTTTAAATGTGGGATTAAAAAAAGTAAAACTATTATATATTTGTCTTTTCGTTACATTATCTATAGTATCTATAAAACATTTATAACATATAAAATAAATTTAGAAACAATATTAAGTTTTCTCATATTAACATTATCTTCAATTTTATCTATTCCATTGTAGTTAGGACTATTTGTGAATAATTATATTTTTAGTTTTAATTTATTATCTTATATAAGAAACTTTTCTTGAAAAATTTATTTTTTTGAATCATTAAAGTTAGGACTTTTTTAAATGATCGTTATATATTTATTTATTTTCTCTTAAAGGGGAAAAATGAATTCCAAAAATATTAATAAACTATTTTTTTAGAATATCTATCAGATAATTTTATAAAGAAAATAATCATTTGATTTATTTTCCCTATAAATTTTATTTGACAAATTTTCTTAAATATTTTAAAGCATTGATTGACATTCTTTTTTATAATTGTTCTTTCTTCTTTATATCACGAATTTGAAATATGGTACTAAAAAACTAAAAATATGCTTATTTATTTTATTGTTACATTCCAATACATATAATATTTATACATATAAAATAATTTAAAAAATAAAAATATTAACTTTTTCTTCTTAAATTTTCAATATTACTTATTTTATTCAAGTTAGGACTCTTTCAAATAATTATATTTTTATTTAAATTTATTGTCTTGTATAACAAATATTTTTTTATGTAAGACATTTTTCTAAAAAAATGTATTTTCTTATCATACAAACTTTTATTTCGAAATTTCTAAAAGTTCATTTTAAAAAAAATTGTGGTCAAAAGACGGGCATTAGACTACTTTGCTTACATATATTATGTAGGGAATAATGAACCTGCTGAGCACCAAAGTTTAGTATATATGCTGAGCGCATTTGGACCGTCCGATCGGAATTTATTGATAGATTTGGCACTCAGAATAAGTTGCAGATCTTGGTCATTCATTTTACTTGGACGATTCAGATTTAATAAGAAAATTTTAGGGCATACCACCTCTCTTTTCCTCCCCTCTCTCTCTCTCTCTCTCTCTCTCTCTCTCTCTCTCTC